>ML406104.1:56657-68716 GCA_005239525.1 Nicotiana knightiana
TCTACTTCGCAGTCTCTCTCTCTCTCAAATTCGTAAGTGTGAGTTTGCTCCGTTCTTTGAGTTTGTTGGTATCCTGCAGTTTGTATTGCCACTGTTGCAGGAAGGTTATTCCATTTCATCCTGGGAGGATTTAATCCATTACCTTGGCAACTTGTGAGGGGGTTAAAATTCCTTAAGGATACATAAGGAAATTGTGGACTCGGAATATTTCTTATCGTTTATACATTTTCTGTTTCTTCTAATAGTTCTTCTGATTTTATAGTTTTAACACAGAGGCGATAACAAGTACCTCCTAGGGGTTTATTCTATTTGGTCTCGATTAAAAACTTGCTTTCCTTGAAAGGGTTTTTTTCCATGAAGAAACTATATTCCCAGGCTTGTTGTAAGACATTGGTGAATTGAACATCATAGTTAAGGTTGTTAATGTTGTTGTTGTTTCTGTTCTTTCAGATAATCCAAATAGAGAAAAAGATTGTTTTCCAGCTAGTATCATATTTTCCATTGTGATAACTTTTTCTTTTAGGCTAATCATCCAGTGGGAGGCATCATTTAACGGATGAATGGGGATACTCATATTCTTCCAAAAACGCCTAGTGCCAGGGTATTGGAGGAAAATATGTTGTGCATCTTCTAAATTATTTCTATATACTGTACAAGTGATGTCTATATCGATGCCAATGTGAAATAAAAATGCTCTGCAAGGTATGTGGTTATGCATGCATTGCAAAAAGAAGATTTTGATTTTGTTTGGACATTGTAAGTCCCAAATCCAATCAAAGGTGGAGTTTGAGGTGTTAGTAGGATTTTTGAGATTATAACAGGAATTAGTGGGGAAAATTCCATTAGAAGTGACTATCTTTTTTAAAGACCTTGTTAGGGATAGGAGTTGTGGCAATCTTTTTTATTAAATTTCTAGGAAGATCAAAAGAAATACTTGAAAGGTCCCACTTGTCTTCCTTAATGATATCCTTTATTGAAAAATTAGGATCTTCTTTACTAAGGGGTCCGTATATAGAGTTTCTTAAAGTGTTGGAGTTGTGGATCCATTTGGAGGTCCAAATGTTGATTTTTGAATGAAGATGGGGTGCCATAAGATGCCTTCATTGCAAGTTTTTCAATCTTTTAAAATAGATTTCCAAATGAAAGAAATGTTGTTGGTTGATTTTTTTATTGGCATATTTATACGAGATGGGTTGAGCCCACGGGGTATTAGGATTTTGCAAAAGTCTCCATGTGAGTCCTGTTAGTAGGACCATATTTTTGGAGGTTGCCTTGCATATGCCAAGTTCACCCTCAATTTTACTTATGGTGATGGTTTTCCAATTGACTAAGTGAAGTTTCTTAGAAGTCTTGGTGCTACCCCAAATGAAATCCCTTTGAATTTTATCAATTTAGTTGAGAATTTTTACCGGGAGATAAGTATATTGCATGGAATGTGCTGGGATAGCATTAAGGGTTCTAGTGGCTAGGGTTGTTCTACCAACAATATTGAGGAAGGAGCATTTTCAATTAGGCATTTTGTTATGCAATTTGTCCAGTAAAAATTGAAAGTCTCTAGGTTTAGGCCTGTGATTTAAGATTGAAAAACCCAAGTATCTCCCAAATTCATGACTAACTTTCATGCCAAAAAGGTTTGAGAAGTAATTAGAGATATACATTGAATATTTTTTTGGAAGGATAAATTTTTTATTTGAGAAAATTGATGGAAAGACCCGATTCAAGGCAGAAAAAAACCTATACATGATTTGATACATTGGCCATTTTTTTGTTGGCCTTGCCCGTTAGAGTGATATCATCCGCAAATAGAACATGGGAGAAGGAGGGGCCTTTATGAGAGATTTTGATTGGGTCCCAATTTAAAATGTCTATTTGGTAATTAATTTGTCTTGAGAGTAATACTAAGCAAATGATGAAGATATAAGGGGATAGGGGGTCTCCTTGGCGGATACCCCTACTAAGACTAAAGAAATCAGTAGTGGTATCATTAACAATAATTCCCATTTAGCTGGTACTAATACAATGCATAATTAAATTAGATATTTTTGGGAGGAATTTGAAAAATCTAAGATTTATGTAGACAAAGGACCATTCAAGTCTATCAAAAGTTTTTTCTAGGTCAATTTTAATCAGCATGTCATGGTTTGAATTTCTGCTTTTACGAAGGTTGTTAATTAATTCCTGGATGATAATCGCGTTGTCACTAGCTCTTCTATTTTTAATGAAGCTGGATTGAAGAGGACTTAATGAGGTAGGGTAGGATGGGTTTGATCTTGTTGGCAATTATTTTAGTGATTATCTTGTAAGAAGTATTACAGAAACCAATATGTGTAAAATTTTTGAGGTTGTTTGCATTAATAAATTTTGGGATAAGACATATAAAGGTTTCATTTATACCAGTGCAGTGTTTGGGTACCAAAGACCTTATGGCAGTAGTTATTAGTCGAATTTTAATAACGTGCCAATATTTTTGATAGAAAAAAGGATGAATTTCATCCGATCCAGGAGCTTTGAAAGTTTTAAAAGAAAAAACTACCTTGGCAATTTTCACATTTGATAAGGAAGTATCAAGCCTGCTTAAATCAATATTATTGTGATAGGTAGGATCATTGAGGATAGTTTTTCTATGAAAGATGTATTTAGAGGTTGTGAAAGCATTTTCAAATAATTTAAGGGTGTGATTTAATATTGATTTAGGGTCGGTGGTCCATTGACCATTGTTGTTGGTGAAGTACATAATAGTATTACGACGCTTACGGTGAGAGGCCATTAAGCGATAAAATTTAGTATTGGCATCGCCCTCATGTAACTGAAAAATTCTGGAGCATAATTTTCAAAAGTCTTGTTCCATTTTAAGAATATTGTTGTATTCTAGTTGAAGTTGTGATTCTAAATCTTGTAAGAAGTAGATTTTTTGGTATGTGGGAGAAGATTGAATTCCATTAAGCCTAGCAAGGAGTCTTTTTTTCTTTTTTAAGATGTCCCAAAAGGTATCATTTTTCCAATTAAGCACAGTTTCCTTGAAAGTTATTTGAGCCTCAGTTATGTTATCGTTAGACCAACATTGTTTAACAATATTAATAAAGTCTGAATGCCTGCACCGAATATTTTTTAATCTAAAAAGTTTATTAATTAAATTGACATTTTTAGGAGTAAGTTGAACTAACAAGGGATTATGATCAGAGCGAGTCCTGGCAGGTGAATGACCATAGCCTTGGAAAAACGGCTAGTCAACTGTTATTGACAAAAATTCTATCTAATCTTTCCATAATTAACCTTCTAGATTTTTTCCTATTATTAGTCCATGTATATTTACATCCTTTATATCCTAGGTCCATTAGATTACACTTGTTGATGCTATCCCATAAGGTGTTACTCGGCCTACTGTTAATGGGGTTACCACCAATTTGTCATTTGCACTAAAGATATCACTAAAGTCCCCTCCTAGAAGCCAAGGCCTCGTATTATTATTATGGATATTTTCAATATTATTCCAAAGAGTACACCTTTTATCTAAGTTGGTACTAGCATATGCTGAGGAAAATAACCAAGTAGTATTAAAAGGGGTTACCTCAACAGTAGCATGGATCTCTTGGTTCCTTCTGACAAAGTCATGAACTTTCACTATGCTAGCATCCCACATAATTACCATTCCCCCAGCTTGACCCTCCGATGGAACCTCAATCATTTCCGTAAATGGGAATTCATTCAATAGGGTGATATGATATTCCATATGATTTTCTAGTAAAGTAACCATGCAAGGTTTGCGAGTATCGTTCATTTCCTAAAATTTATACGGAAGTTGTTGTTGTTACCACCATGAATGTTCCAGATGATTATGTTAGTAGGCCTATACATCATTGGTGCATGGTTATTTTTTCATCCATTCTCCGTTCTTGCATGGAGCATTGGGTTCCTCCTCAGAGAGGGAACAAGTATCATTGCATAGTTCCCCACCGCTGGGTCTTGTGGTGGCCTGATGTCCATTGAGCCCTTGTACAAGGATGGGGGCAATTGAGAACATACCTTTCCTCTTGCATCTCCCTGAAGAAATATACTTTTACTTCGTTTATACAAGAGAATTCTATTATTTGTTCCGATCCTAGTAAGTTCATTTCTTCTACATTTCCTACTTGAGGCTCTTCTTGTTCTTGCACATTGTGATTGGCTGGTTGTGGTGGTGGATTGTTTACTGGAGGAACTGCTTGAGGTTGGTTCTGAGAGAAGTATGGGGATAATTCCCGGGGCATGAAAATTGGATTTAGGTTTTGGATATCCCCTGGGAGGAAGAAAGGGAGATCCAGTGACATATTATGTAGCAGGAGGGGATTGAAGTGGGGTGGAAGGTTCCACTGATTCCTCATTGCCTGGTCTTGGTGTGCATTCATTATGGGGGCTAGTGGGTGGAGTATGTTGTTTATCCAAACATAGTTGTGGTAGGTTCTCATGGCCATGTGCATTCCTTCAAAAACAAGTTAAGCTAGGAAGTGAGAGTTTTGGAGAATAATCAAAGTTTCCTGGCCATCCAGGATCAAGTTGAATGTCATTGCATGACCCATTAATGCATCCATGAAAGAGGTTGATGATCTTGAGGAAGAGATGGATGAACGAAGAAGATTGTTTGGTTTCCTTGTTGGTTGTTCAAGTTTGGTGGAGGGTTGGCCATTGTGTGAGCTCTTTGATGCTTTAGGATTTGCATAAGTTTGTACCTCCTCATTTGAGAAATAGGTATTCTTGACATTTTGGTTATCAGAGGAGTGGTTTATAGTATTAGTGTTGTTTTTGTCGGTGGAAGGGGAAAGGGTTTGGGTAGAGTGATTTTCTATGTCACTAATGATTTGGTCTATTTGTATGCCTTTGTTGCATGTTTGAGATGAGATTTTACGCAAATTTGGTATAGTAGTAAGGTTAGGCACGTGTTGGCTCTTATTGGCCAATTTTTCTATTGAGGAGGTCATGTGGGACAGGTGTTGTGGGGCATGGTTTTCTTCCCTGCAGTAATTTGGTTCCTTATCAATTTGTTTAGAGGAATTAGGGAGATGGTTTTCAGTTAATTTTGTCTCTTTCCCGTAATTATTAGTGGTAGTTTTTGAGTGGTTATCCTCTCTATTATCATAAGTGAGAGAATTTAGCAATTTCATGTTAGATAATTCACTCTCCTCCATGCAAGACACGTTGCCAGTGGGGAAATTGATTAATGCCACATTTTTATTTCCTAAAAACAAATTGTTTTTGTATTATGAAAATCATTAGCCACAGGTTTTATGGTCAGATTCTCCAAGGTGGAGAATTTGTTGCTACAATTAACGTGATTTCTAGGAGAAAAAGTGGAATGATTACTAAATGCTTTAGTATTATCAATAGTTTAAGTGTTAGAAGGGATAAAGCTAGTATTAGGGAATTGAGTAGGAAACTTACCCGGTATTGGGTGTGGAGGATTTGAATAAATACCTAGTTTTTGGGTAGTTTCAATACCCCTTCCATTGGTTCTTTTTTTTCCTGGGGAACTTAACCGTCTGCCACACTTCTCCATTTACTTCATGGACATTATTTACTTCGCTTGTGTGAGGATTTGGTTTGTCTAGGAGGGTGTTTTGCACTGGCAGTGGAGATTTTACATATTGACACCTTGTTGCCACATGTCCTAGTCTTCTGCATTGTTTGCATAGAGTATTCTCTCCTTCATATTGGATGAGTTGTTTGTGATGGCCAATGTTGATGAAGGGGATGACTGAAACATCAAGTGGAAACTCAGTACATAATCTGGCATAACGACCCCTTAGTGGAGAGGATGTGCATGCATCCACTTTTAATAATTTTCTAATGGTATTTTCAATTTTTGTTAGGATAATACCATCATAAAACTCAGTTAGTAACTGGGGTTGTAACGACTCGGTCGATTGTTTCGAGTGTTTAGCCCCGTTTTCTCCATTTCTGCTTCATTATGTGTGGTTCAGCTCTTTTATGTTGTGTTGAGTTGGTTGGCTCGGGTTCGGGGTGATTGTGGAGAGAAATGAGACACTTAGCCTCTTAAGTTGGTTATTTAGTTGGAAAAGTTAACCGGAAGTTGACTTATGGGTAAATGATCTAAAAATTTGATTTTGATGGTTCAGGTAGCTTCGTTAGGTGATTTGGGACTTAGGAGCATGTTCGGAATGTGATTCGGAGGTCCGTGGTAGAATTAGGCTTAAATTGGCGAAATAAGATTTTTGGCAATTTCCGATCGGCAGTGAAAAATTAGCTATCGGGGTCGGAATGGAATTACGGAAGTTGGAATAGGTTCGTAGTGTCGTTTGTGATGAGTGTGAAAAATTTCAGGTCATTTGGACGTGGTTTGGTAGGTTTCGGCATTGTTGGCAAATTTCGGAAATTTAGAAATTCTTAGGCTTTGATTGTGGGTTAATTTGGTGTTTTGATGTTGTTTTGAGTGTTCCGAGGGTACGACTAAGTTTGTGGGATGATATGTGATGTGTTGGTATAGTTTGTTGAGGCCCCGAGGGGCTCTTGATTGATTTCGGATGGCTAACGGAAGTTTAGAAGTTGGAAAAATACAGCAGAAGTCTATTGGTGTAACTCATCAGGTGGGGCCGCACATATGGATGGGCAGCCATAGGTGCGATAATCGCAGGTGCGGAGGTGGTGTCGCAGATGCAGAAGTGAAGGTATGGGCAGATGCGAAGGAAGGAGCGCATCTGCGAGCCCGCAAGTGCGAGTGTTGGGCTGCAAGTGCGGCCGTTGGGTTTAAGTGACTTTTCGCAGGTGCGCACCTGGGATTGCAGGTGCGAGGAATTTGTCCGCAGGTGCGGAATTCGTGGGCCAGAATCTATAAATTGGAGACTTCGCGAAATTTGGGTTATTTTCCACCATTTTTGTTCGGACTTGGAGCTTTTTGAGGGATTTTTAAGATGGATTCAAGGGAATCACATTGAGGTGATGTTCTTGAACCTAAAACTCAATTCTATGAAGATTTTCAGTAGATTAAGCATGAAATTTGTGGGATTTAAGGGTGAAAAATTGGGGAATTAGGGCTTGGAACTTGAGAGTAAGAACTGGGTGATTGCGGGGTCAAACAAAGTTTGTTTTTGATAAATTTGGTATGCATGGACTCGGGAGAGGATAAAGATTCTGGTTGTGTTATTTTTATCAGACTCCGAGACGTGGGCCCGGGGGTCGGGTTTGGTCAATTTTGAGATTTTTGATGTAATTTATGATTTTTGTGTGGACTTTGTTCCTTCAGCATGTATTGATGATATGATTCTGATTTTTGGATAGATTCGGCTCATTTGGAGACCAAGTCAAGAGGCAAGGGAATTGCAGGTTAGAGTTTTGTCCGATTTTAGAAAAGTAATGATTGTAAATCTTGTCCTGAGGATATGAAACCCCGGATTTCACATCGTTTCACTATTTTGAAGTGGCGCACATGCTAGATGACGAGCGTGTGGCGTGCACCGTTGGGGATTGTGACTTGGTCCATCCCGTAGCAACTATTAAGTTGCGTATTTAACTGGAAACTATATGATATTTTGTGTTTTAGAAAAGTATTACTATGTTTTGGGTTGAATGCCACATTTTGGCATTCGTGCCAAGTTGTTTGGACCCTTAGGGGCTTTTACTACTATTTTCTCATTATTTTAATTTAAAATTTGTACACAGTCATGCAATGTTTTACTGATTTCATAACTCGACCTTATTTACTCTGTTTTGATGCGTAAAATGATATTTTGGGCTGAGCACCCTGTTTTATTGATAGCTCGAGTGGCTTAAGAGGTTTCTGACTGAGTGAGGCCGAGGGCCTATGTTGTGAGGATATCATGGGATCAGGTTGCACACCGCAGCATGTTGTCCTGATTTATGATATATGAGAGGCCGATGGCCTAATTGATTATACCACGAGATGGCTTGTTATAGCGCTTGGGTTGTAGGAGCCCATCCGGAGTCTGTACACCCCAGTGAGCGCGGGTACCCTGAGTGAGTTATATGATGTTGCCCGAGGGGTTGTTGTTGATTCATGATGTGCCCGAGGGGATGATTAAGAGTGATTGTGAGGTTGCCCGAGGGGCTGATTCTAAGTGATGTTATGCCCTATGATACATGTTTTGCCCGAGGGACTATTTATGATTTTCATCATATTTACTCTAAACTTCATTGAAACTCTTCTGAAACTGTTGGAAAAATATCTTCAAATGATTTTTACTGAAATTGGTTTTAAGCGGGAGGATTTGACTTATATATTGCTATGAAGATATGTTGTGCTTACTGTGATTTTATGACGTGGATTTATGTGTTTCTTACTGCTCAGTCTTTATTTACATTTATTTCTTACTGAGTTGACGTACTCACATTACTCCATGCACCTTGTGTGTAGATCCAGGGATTTTTGGACGTGATAGCGAGCGCTGATTCTTTTATCCGTCGCGGATACTCGGAGTCAACAAGGTAGTCGCATGGCACTCGCAACCTTGCTCTTCTCCCTCTTATCTTCCTTAGACTATATTAGTGTTTTATATACTATAATAGTCTTAGTTTTTTTTTCGGATAGTCCTTAGTAGATGCTCGTGACTTGTGACACCCCGATGTCGGCCTTTTGTTTGCTTTCCGCACTTGTTATTTAAACTTTTTTTATGAAGTTTTATTAATTAATGGTTTAAAAATACCTTTATTATGAAGTGTCGAATTATTCTGAAAATGTGTCGGCTGGCCTAGTTCCATGATAGGCGCAATCACGACCGGATGATTTGGGATCGTGACAGAGGTAGACGAACCCAAACGGCTATGAAAGAGCTTTTTGCTTCCGTCGCCACAAAGTTTAGCTTCCATCTTTGGATTGAGCAAAAATGACCAAATATGAACCATAGGCCATTGTTTAGAACCCTGACCATATATTCCTCGCATTTGAATCTTATTATGTAATAGTCTGCTCCTAAGTCGATTAGAGAAAAACTTTCCATGATTTTCCAAGCTTCTTGAATTTTTTTTTTGAGAATATGATGTTGGATTTTTTTTTGGAAGGGAGTTTGATAAAGAGCGAATATTTCCATGGTTGGTATATACGTTCTTGGTCTTCCTCCGTCAAGTGTATTCTTTGTTCTTCAATGGAATTGAAGTCTATAGATAGTGGGTTTGTTTCTTGGGACTTTGAAGCAGTACCAACGTATGAGGGGGGGAGGGGGGGGAGGGTCAGCAATTGTAAGGGAGTGTTGTACCCCTTCAATTAATCTGTCTTTAAAGCTTAGGACCTTATTATGGTGTCCTTGCTTAGGATTTTAGTTTCTATCCGGTGGTTTGGGGAAATATGAAGAATTTGCTTGACTCTTTCCATTTCAGCTGGCTTTTGTAATAGAAGGGATGAAGATTTGGTTTGTTTTAGTGAGAAGCGAGAGGAAAATGTTTTTGGATTAGTTTTATCCTTATTTATCTTTTTATATACTCTCTCCTCCTATTTTCTATTCTAAATTTTAGTTGCTTGAATTAGCATTCAAATCTCTCTCTTTTACTATTCTAAATTTCGTTCCTTTTGTTTAGCATTCAAATAGTCTTTGAATATTTTAGCACTTTGAATATTTATATGATAGTGTATATATAAGTGGTATAATGTTATAAACTATTAATACCATTATTATATTGTATAAATAATTTATATTGAGATACAGTAAAAAAAACTTTATACCAATGGTATATAATTATACCATTTGTATACACATAATGTACAATTCAGTATTGTTTGACAAAACTTGCAGAGTCATGTTAATCTGCAATAAGTAAGATACATAAAAGTTTTAGAAAATAAATATAAGATATGTTTTCCTAAATGAAATAGTGTCCATTAATCTCATACATGCATGCACGTAGAAACAGAAAACACATTAATCTCTTCGTTATTGCTCGACGCTAATTTAGGAAGTTAAGGAGAAGAATCGATCAGAACTGCTTTGGATTTTTTTGAATTGAATGCTTTAAATTTTTAAATCGTGATTCTGGGTCCATATTTACAGCTACCTGCTAATATATAATTATTTAACTGCCTTTTTGGTAGAATACCTATGGCTTATAGCTAAATGAAATTCTTCTTAAATTTTGCCTACTTATGGTTTTTTTCAATAGAGTTTAGTTTTGAAATAAACTCTTACCCTAAATAAATTATTACCTCAACCAAATAGAAAAATAGTTTATAGCTGATGCTATATAAAGAGTGATAGAGGAAAGATGTCATAGTAATTCTTGAGAAGAAACTTCACTTTGTGAAAGTGAGAGTGCAATACAAAGCAAAGAGAGATAATACAATTACATGATAAGTGTTTTTTGTTCTTCTACCTTTGAGTTGAGATTTTTAAGAAAAATTTCAACACAATATTTTCGTTTAATTTGTTCACGCGGTTTCATTGATCAAAGAATTGATATCATGGATCAGTCTCGTGTGGATATACATAAAATCTTCGCTATCGAAATTTTTTTGAAACAAGACTCTATTCATGAGATACGTTTTAAATTTGACCTTTGACATGTAAATAAATTTTAAATACAAAAAAGTATTACTTAGAATTTTTATTATCTTCCGTTACGTGTTACAAACATCTATATGCAATCCATCATATTATACAAGAGTGGATGAGTGGACATACCGTTAGGCTTCACTGATAAATGACATAATTTATGGAGCCCAAGAGCATGAAGTTTTCTAGCACTGCTGTTTTCATTATTCACCCTGCATTTTCCAACTGTGTTAAAAGCTCAATGTTTTTCTCTTAATACATGTGATTCCTGGGCTAAGTAATCATGACAATTAAGGAAAGGATCACATACCCACTAGAGCGAGCGAGAGATATATATATACCCATTTTTCTTCTTCTTTTTTCTACATAGTGGAAGCACAAGAACACTTGATGGAAGCTGCCTATATTGCAAAATGTAAGCCACCAAAAGGTGTTGACATTCTGCCTTACAAAAGCATTGCCGAGTCACTTTCTTCCATAGCTACAAGGGCGGCTCTTGGGTACTTGCCTTAGGCCTCCAAATATTTAAGATCCCAAAAATATGAAGCACTATTATATTATTATATAATATATACTTTATAGTTTATGTTTATATAATGTTTAATAAAAGATTTCAAAGTTTTAGTTATTTTTAAAATTTGGTAAAGGTAGGATTGAGTGAGTTAATAGGATAACTTTTTTCCTTATTAAATTAAATAATATATTTATTTTTTCATCAATCACTACTAGAAATCCGGCAAAAAGCTATCAAAAATTTGCGACCAAAATTGGTCTATCAAAAAAAGCGACCAAAGTTGGTCGCTAAATTGGATAAAATAATTAAAAAATAATTGTAAATAACTTAGCGACCAAAGTTGGTCGCTAAATTGGATAAAATAATTAAAAAATAATTGTAAATAACTTAGCGACCAAAGTTGGTCGCTAAATTGGATAAAATAATTAAAAAATAATTGTAAATAACTTAGCGACCAAAGTTGGTCGCTAAATTGGATAAAATAATTAAAAAATAATTGTAAATAACTTAGCGACCAAAGTTGGTCGCTAAATTGGATAAAATAATTAAAAAATAATTGTAAATAACTTAGCGACCAAAGTTGGTCGCTAAATTGGATAAAATAATTAAAAAATAATTGTAAATAACTTAGCGACCAAAGTTGGTCGCTAAATTGGATAAAATAATTAAAAAATAATTGTAAATAACTTAGCGACCAAAGTTGGTCGCTTAATAAATGGGAAGCAGATAGAGACCAATTTTTGCCGCTAATCCGGCACTCAGTTCTAACGGTTAACAATTATGTTATTATTTTAAATATTTTAAAATATAAAATAAATTTAATTTATATTTAGCGACCAACTTTGGTCGCTAATTTTGATTTATGTATAAAAAGCGACCAAAGTTGGTCTCTTTTTAGGTCAACATTGATCAAAATTAAATATCATACTATCTAAATAATATAAATGTAATCTGTTAACACTTTTGTAATACAAGAGATGAATACACTAAAATATACTCTAACATGTTATATATGTAGTTAAAATTGTACAACGAAGCGTGTTATATATATATATATA
>ML406105.1:3036-31379 GCA_005239525.1 Nicotiana knightiana
AAAGTCATAATCGAGGGTTTAGAGGCTGGATTAGAGATAACGATACCTCAGGTGCAATCTAAAGTGAACTGTAATGCAATCTAGCTAGCGTAACTTGAGAGAGTGCCTCTAGTAAATTATCATAATCACTTGAGAGAGATTTATGGTAGATAGAGTGTTCATGATTGATAGAGACGATTAATTAAACTATAAGAAATATCCGAGTAAGAATTCACCAACAGGGGAAACCATAACCTTAGACATTTATTATCATTGTTTACACTATATTGTTAGTTAATTGCTAGTTTATTATTTTGTTATTAGATTTAGTAAACATCACCACTTGATATTCAAAAGTCTTGAGAAAATTGATTAAGTAACAGTTTAGTATTTTAAAGACTTAATTGATACGTAAATTCCTTGTGGGATCGACTCTGGGCGTAATACCCCGGATTATATTTGCAGCGCCCGTTTAGTCTTTCTATAAGACATAGTTGAGCGTGATCAACGACCTTGAGGTAGAAGCTATTGTTCAAGCCTTGAAGATTTGGCGGCACTATTTGTACGGTGTCACGACCCAAAATCCATTAAAGGTCGTGATGGCGCCTAACACTGCTGTCAAGCAAGCCAATAATTAAATGAATAACTTCATTACTCATTTTAGTATTTTTGAATTCTTAAGTTCCTTCAATTCAAATAGTAATAGATAAAATGTATAGAGTAATTGACAATATTTTTCACAGCTACATTACTAAACAGCCGGTAAGCACCCCCAAAATCCGGTGTCACGAGTGCATGAGCATCAACTAAAAAAAAATACAGAAAAATACTACATCTGCCTGGGATACAATTTAAATAGTGTGTGTAAATAACTCGGATGGAGACTCTGTGTGCTGCGGACTCGTAACATGGGATGCAAACCACCCAAGTCCCAGCAATAACCGCGCCTCTACGCCCACAAAGCCACTAGACATATATGTACGTGTACAAAATGTGCAGCAAGTGTAGTATGAGTATGTAAATCAACGCGTACCCAATAAGTATCTAATATAACCTCGAAAAAGTAGTGACGAGGGGTCGACTCCGATACTTATTATGGGCTAACCATAAAATATCGATATTATAATTAAGCATGGGTTATGTAGAAACAACCGAAAACTCGAGAACAAGAAAATAAATGAACAATTATTCTTCTAATAGAAATTCCCAAATTTATTTTCGTCGTTTAACAATTTATATTTCAAGCCAATGAAGCAATATCAATTATTATTAGTTCCAAAGATTTATCATGCGCAACTCATGCCGAGGTCGTACGACCCGATCCAACATAAATTATTTAAATTGTGCACTGCCGATGGTCGAACGACACAAAACATAGATGAATCTATCTGCTACCGAGGCGTTCAGCCCGCTCCACAAGAAGAGGAAATACACTAAAACAACCAATTCAAGATTTATGAAGGGGCAAATATTCAAAGAATTACCAATTCTTATTAGCGGTCAAGTAAATGAAGTTTAACCTGTTACAATTCCTTTGTCAAGTTTCAGTATGATTTAAGAAATTAAATTAACAAGTAGGGTGCAAACATCGCCAAATATAACATGATTTGGGTCCTAGACTACCCGGACATAAGCACAATTAGTAGCTACGTATGGAATCTCGTCACCTCGTGCGATATGTAGCCACCACAAATAGAAGCGCATTTAAATCAATTCGCCTATGGGGTTAATTCCCTCTTACAAGGTTAGAAAAGAGACTTACCTCGCTTTGAAAATTTTATAACCGGCTCCAGTGCCACTCTAACACCTCAAACAAAAAGCTTGACAATCCAAAACTGTGAAACCAATGTGTAAACCAAATCAAAATGTGTTCTAATACCCATAATTAATTTATTTAAATAATTTCCAACCCCGCTCGAAAAGTTGATAAAAATCACCCTACGGACCACGTTCCTGGATTCCTAAATTTTTTGAAAATAAACATTATCCATAGCATCACGAACTCAGATATATAATTCATTCTCAATTCCATGCCCAAATTCGTGGTCAAAATTCAAAAATACCAATTTCTAGGTTTTCTACCAAAACCCCAAATTTCAACTAACTTTTCATGAATTTCCATGTTAAATCTATATATAATCCAAGTATTTAACTTGCAATAGGTGGGAATCACTTACCTTGACATAGATGATGAAGATGGAGCTCCAAAATCGCTCCTAGGTCGACTCCCATGGAGGAAATGAGATGAAAGGATCCAAACCCATTTTTTCAAACTTATACACTGCCCAGGCAACCCTTCTTCGCATTCGTGAGTCCCCCATCGCGTTCGTGATGAACAAAATTCTCAAAAGCCATTTCCAAATTCTTTTCATACAACCTCTGGTATATTGGCCATAACATTTTGTACAAATCTCCAAATGACAAATGGTTTAACTTTATGAAAACTAGACACCATTATCTACAACATTCATGTTTTGGTCATCTTCCAATTCCTTATATAATTTGAGATATAATCTTTCAAAATCAGACCTGTGCAACACAAATTTCTTCTTCGCAATTTCCAAACATCTTCCCGGACAACCAGTAATGTATGTCGCGCCCCCCTTTTTCTCGCGAAATCGGGTTTAGATATTTTTGGGACAACTCATTTTGAGAGGGTAAGAAATTGGAATTGATAGAGTCGCCACCTAACAAATTATGGTGCATTAGGGCACCTAGAGTAGATAACTCATATTACCAGTTTACATCACCAGAGATTGGGTAAGGTCTCAAATTACCTCGAGGGGAAGGTGTTAGGCACCCCTCGAGGTCCACAACGGTGGGTCCCGGCCAAACTTACATTAAGCGAATTAGTNCTCAAGTCGGGTTGCCACTCATAGTATTTAGCGCACGTAATATCATCTTCTACTACCCGATTACTATCTTTAAGTTGTTACTTAAGCGTTCTAGTTGATTTTAGTTCGTTTCCTATGCGTGCACTACCCGTCCCTTACCTATGGCCCTGGAGGTATTAGGACCTCTATTTGGGATAGTTCTAGACCCAGTCTATGTTGCTCAAAAATGTAAAAGTCTAGGCGACAAGAAAAAACAGTTAGGACTTTCAGATAGCAAGCAGATAGGGCTTAAAAGTCAAACTTTAGTCAATTCTTCCAACTTAAAGCTTCCGAAATGAGATTTTTCTTCCAAATCAACTCCGAACTTCCCCAAATTCAATTCCGACCACATGTACAAGTCATAATACCTGAAGTGATGCTACCTGAGGCCTAAAGCCGCCGTACGATGCGCTAGAGCTCAAAATGACCGATCGATTGTTACATTCTCCCCTCACTTAACCATACGTTTTTCCTCGAATATGCTAAGAACTGCTCCGGAGTTTTCTGAAGTCACTGTTCAACACCTCGTGCACCTACCCGTGCTACCATGACCCAATTGAGCACATTAGCTCAAGCCAGTCCAAAGTTCCCCCCTTTTATTTAGTCAAATAAGCCTTAGAGCCAAATTCCAACACCCAAAATTCTCTATCAGGCCTGCTTTCCAACATATGAACATCGTATCAATCACAACGCACTGTACCGAAACATGAATGTATACCTTTACTGAATTCACATCATGCACCGCATAATCCATATGACCATAATAACATCGTCTGACAACAATAGCCGAAATCCTACGAATCTGATTCTCACAACACACCTCATGACGCATGTAAGTCATGTTCCAACTCTTGCAACACTGCCACGACGAAAGAGATGTGTTGAAATTCATAACCAACTGCCACGTCAACAAATCATTGAGTCTCTCCTCCTGACAAGAACCATTACCCCATCTTGAACCAGATAACAATATTTGCTCTTTAATATGACGTATATAAATCCGATCACACTGATCCCAAGTCCAACAATCTCGTCTCACCCGGTATAAGCTGCTAAGGAAACAAGCCATCTCAGACACTGCCAAAGGTCTCATATGACACCACAATGTGCCAACAAGCTGCCAGCTAGAATGTGATACATAAGGAAAACGAACCCTGAAAGGAGCTACTAAACCCATGGAACTAATTGAACAACTGAAAAGATGTCATGAACCTTCAGAAAATGAGGGACAAAACACATAAGAATAGATATAGGGAACTGTACTCCACATCCCATTCTTGCGGCGTGCAACTCGATCCACACATGAGACTGTTACAGCGTGCAATCTGATCCAATTGTGATACCCGTGGCGGCGTGACATCCGATCTACAAAACATGTCCGTGGAGGCGTGCCACCCGATCCAAACAGCGCACCTATGGCGGCGTGCCACCCGATCCCCACATAATAATCTAAAGAAAACACACATCGAGTTGTAACGCTTATACTCACGAAATACCCGAATATCAACCATAAGTGTGCCAAGTGCATAATACGAATCATGGGGAGACGGGTAGCGTCATACGCTACAAAACTCAAGCACAACTAAGGTGTGATATATGATCTGCATCTCAAGAGCCATCCTACTCACATAACACCATCGCTACGCGGGACCGCAACACATAAATAATCAAGTTGTCTCACAACCCACATGGCATAATATAGTATTACATGAAATGGCTGGCGGCAAAAATAACATTCAATGCCCGAATACTCCTCCATAAGGAACGCTATGCTGAATGAACACACCCAGGCTAGTGTAGAGTACACACCCATATTTGGACCCACCAACGGACCTCAAGTCGATTCTGATCATACCATGTTTCGGAAAATAACCGCTCAAGGACCCACAATGACCTATTCATGACACATAAGAACAACCATCAAATCCGGAACAAACTCACATGGTCCACAACCCAAAGGATAGAATGCCTCTTAGGCATAAACTCACGCACTTGCAATATTACCATAGCCTCCATATTTGGTTTCACTCTTTAACAATCAAGTGACTGACATGTCACACTTTTACAAATTTCCCCGCGGGGCACGCTCCCACGACCATTCCGCTCAGGTAGCAAGGTCCGCACATCCATACCACCAACCGTTCTAATTCTGTAAAGTGAATAAAAAATATGCAAGTCAATACACAAAGCCTCTTCCACATGACACCGATATCATGTGACGTTAAAGACAATACCATCTTACTCTAAACATCTGAATTCTTTCCTGCTCATCCGAGCTCGTGACATTCTTGTCAAAACCTAACCGTAACCTCGGTCCTCAGCTTCTATTCCCCATGCTGCTCACAGCACCTATCCTACCAATATGTTAGAGCACAAGAATTTCATCATAACTCTTGAACCACTAATAGCATAAACACTCCGTCATATAGAAGCCTTTCACTTAGCTCTTTTTTGGAAAACCATTGTAACACGTGATTTCCGTAACTGCAGAAAATACAAACCTCAAGATGTGGTCTAAACCACCATGACTCTTCCGGGATCCATCTACACATAACGGGCTATAACACTCGAATGCCTCCAAATTAAATCAATTACGGGGACCGTTAAGCCTCGAACGTACCGCCACAATTACCTGTAAAACTTAACACGATGAAGGAACTGATCATTGCCACCTTCATACTGATTCAACCATTGCTAACCGATCCAAATTCTTCTGCTTTACTCTGGACTTGCCTTGGAAATAATAATAGCTCCATTCAAAATATGACGAACCCAATCCGCACTCATCCAGAATGACCCTATTTCATGAGACCACGTTGTCTCAAAACCCACAAATCATCTCATACCCTCCTTGTGCGCACATTCACATCTTCAACTGGTACACCCTTTCTGATAAATCCTTTATGAACCCGAAGTTATTTTCTCCCATTCCTCTAATGCTACACCGCAGACCGATGATAACATAGAACACCCCAAGCCCTTTTTCATAATTCACTGCAAAAGCTCGATACTTATCCATACTACAGACTCGAAATCCTAAGGCAGCGCACTTAAATTCTTGAACCTACTAGGACCACTGTTAAGAGTCACCCACTTTGACATGGCCTCGAATATAAGCCAAACTCTAGTGCTCTACCAGCACGTGAACAGCCTATCAAAGAAGCACCTGGCATAATTCTTTTCCTTGTACATTCTACCCATACGAAGCATAAACTCTAAATTTTCCCAAAACCTGAACATGAATCAATAAGGTCCAAATATAACACGCATTTCTAAAATACTTTGCTCGAATTACCCCTGATGTTTTTCATTCCTTAGCCATAATAACCCACCAATACACCGTTAACCAGAAACCACACAAGCAGACAAACACACAATCCTACTGTAGACGGTAGGGCTCCCCCACTTAGCTTGAAGCTACAATTACTTAACTCTGGAACCCACCAAGATTTTTCCTTCCCAATTACCATGATCTCGCACGATGAACTCACCAAGCCTCTCGAAATCTTTCTATTAAACATTTTAATAAATATTTTGAATCACTAGCCACATTCACATATCCTTCATAGAAACTTTATCAACACCACACAACCGCTAACCTGTTCACAGAAGATAAGCCACCTGTGGAAATTCCATGTCGACATCTTCCAACGGCGCTGCATTGGGCGTCATTACTATGAAATCAGTAAACCCTCCTGAGCTTGTGCTCGTTCACCAGCTGTACAAGTGTTATCACTTCGTATTGACATCAACCAAAAGTGCAACAATACATTCCAATATGAAGTCATGTTTTCCCCTTCGTATCAAGCAAACTTTTCCCTGCCGTATCCAATATTCCTCAGTATACTAGCCAACGTTCCAAATTAAGTCCGTAAACCTAGTCACTGTCCACCATGAATCCCAAATCACTCCAAACTTTTCTCAAGTCATGTGGCTATCCTACCGCATAATCCATATGCTACTCTGCTACTCCCCCACTTCGGCTAAACCATCTTCTTTAAGTTAATACTCGACCTCTGCTCTTCATACTTGACCTATTAGTGATTCAACCAGTGCGAGACACCTCCAACCATGCCCTTCCTCATTCTTCGCTACCCAAGCATTGCCTCAAATCAAATCCATACCTGTAGCACCAGAACTAGTGAATTGCTAGAAACTCTAAGCCTCCAAGAAGGTCATCCTTCTCGAGCCATCAACATTAGAAATACCAATTCGATTCCAAAATCTCCAAACTCTGTTATCTCTAACAACCAGTTCTCAGGCACCATTTCATAATGCCCTGCTCCGAAGGCAATTTGAAGAAGACCATAACACCGTCGGACCTTAACGTGTTCAACAAGGATGATAACACCACATCACAATTGAGAACTCTACCACACTCAAATATATCAAGTCTCGTTACTCCATCAACCCAAACCTGAACATTCATAGTACGTTGCCTTCCTTTGCTGGAATTAAAGGCTGAACCTTTACATCATGTGCTGAGAAATCCCCCTTTCTAGTCATTCACTGCGTCGGCATATAAATGAGCACCCTACCATTACATCAATACCGTGAGATAATAACTCATGAACATCATAGAAACCTATGCATGGCCTCAAAACCATCTGAAATATAGCTACTGAACTGAAATGACAGAACATCCTTCTACAAGAAAACGATAATAATTTGCTCGCATGATGAGAAATCAAGAAGGGAAGTGCTATTACTAGCCCTGTAGCCTCTCGAAGATAAGTACAAACATCTCTATACCGATCCGCAAGACTCTACCAGACTTGATCATGACTCGTGAGATATAAGTGAACCTACTACTCTGATTCCATGTTGTCACGACCCAAAATCCATTAAAGGTCGTGATGGTGCCCAACACTGCTGTCAGGCAAGCCAACAATTAAATGATTAACTTCATTACTCATTTTAGTATTTTTGAAATCATAATTTCTTTCAGTTCAAATAGAAAGAGATAAAATTTACACAGTAATTGACAATATTTTTCACAAATACATTACTAAACAACCCATAAGCACCCCCAAAACCCGGTGTCACGAGTGCATGGGCATCAACTAGGAAAAATACAGAAAAATACTACATCTGTCTGGGATACAATTTGACAAGAGTGTGTAAATAACTCGGATGGAGACTTTGTGTGCTTCAGACTCGTAACATGGTATGCAACTCACGCAAATCCCCGCAATAACCACGCCTTTGCGCCCACAAGGCCACTAGACATATGTGTACATACACAAAATGTGCAGCAAGTGTAGTATGAGTATGTAAATCACCGCGTACCTAGTAAGTATCCAGTCTAACCTCGAAGAAGTACTGACGAGGGGTCGACTCCGACACTTACTATGGGCTAACAATAAAATATCGATATTATAATTAAGCATGGGTTATGTAGAAACAATTGAAAACTCAAGAACAAGAAAACAATGAACAATTATTCTTCTAATAGAAATTCCCAAATTTTTTCCCCTCATTTAACAATTTATATTTCAAGCCAATAAATCAATGTCAATTATTATTAGTTCCAAAGATTTATCATGCGCAACTCATTCCGAGGTCGTACGACCTGATTCAACATAAATTATTTAAATTGTGTACTGCTGAGGTCGAACGACACAAACCATAGATGCATCTATCTGCTACCGAGGCGTTCGGCCAGCTCCTGAAGAAAAGGAAATACATTAAAATAACCAATTCAAGATTTATTAAGGGGTAAATATTCAAAGAGTTACCAATTCTTATTAGCGGTCAAGTAAATAAAGTTTAAACTGTTACGATTCTTTTGTCAAGTTTCAATATGATTTAAGCAATTAAATTAACAAGTAGGGTGCAAACATCATAAATATAACATGATTTGGGTTCTAGACTAGCTAAACATAAGCACACTTAGTAGCTACGTACGAACTCTCGTCACCTCGTGCGGTATGTAGCCCCTACAAATAGAAGCGCATTTAACTAAATTCACCTATGGGGTTAATTCCCTCTTACAAGGTTAGAAAAGAGACTTACCACGCTCCGAAGTTCCATAACTGGCTCCGGTGTCACTCTAACGCCTCAAACCAAAGCTTGTCGGTCGAAAACTAAGCAACCAATCTATTTAAATAATTTCCAACCCCGCTCGAAAAGTCGATAAAAATCACCCTCCGTCCCACGTGCCCAGATTCCAAAAGTTTTTGAAGATAAACACTACCCATAGCATCACAAACTCAAATATATAATTTATTCTCAATTCCATGCCCAAGTTCGTGGTCAAATCCCAAAAATATCAATTTCTAGGTTTTCTACCAAAACCCAAATTTCACTAATTTTCCATGAATTTTCATGTTAAAAAAAAAAAAATATATATATATATATATATATATATATATATATAAAATCTAAGTATTTAACTTGCAATAGGTTAGGCGATGAAGATGAAGCTCCAAAATCGCTCCTAGGCCGGCTCCCATGGAGGAAATGAGATAAAATGAGCCAAACCCATTTTTGTAAACTTATACACTGCCCATGCGACCCTTCTTCGTGTCGCGATGAACAAAATTCTCAAAAGCCATTTCCAAACTCTTCTCAGACAGCCTCTGGTATAATGGCCATAACGTTTTGTACAAAGTCCAATGTACAAATGGTTTAACTTTCTGAAAACTAGACACCAAGATTTACAACTTTCCTGTTTTGTATATCTCTCAATTCCGTATAGATTTTTAGATATAACCTGCCAAAGTCATCCCTGTGCAACACAAATTTCTTCTTCGCAATTTCCAAACATCTTCCCGGACAGCCTGTAGTGTACAACCTATAACTTTTTGTAAATAACTCTAAATTCTAAACGATTTCATTTTCTGAAAATTAGACACAAAGTGCTACAACTTTCATTTTTGGATCATCTCCAAATTCCTTATAGATTGCGAGATACAAGCTTCCAAAGTGGGACGACAGACAACAGGATTTCCTTCTTCACGAACACGGGAATCTCATCCGAACGCGATGAACAGAGTCCCATCAGCAAAATCATTCATCGCTAAAGCGAAGAACAACACCAGAAATCTGAAAACCAGCATCTAAAGTAGCCCAAAATGATCCGATAACACCCGAAAATACCCAAAACTCACCTGAGGCCCCCGGGACCCTACCAAAATATACCGACAAGTCCTAAAACACCATACGAACTTAGTCGAGGCCTCAAATCAGACCAAACAAAATTGAAACCATGAATCGCACCCCAATTCAAGCTTAATAAACTTTAGAACTTCAAACTTCTACATTCGATGCCGAAACTTATCCAATCACGTCCGATTGACCTCAAATTTTGCACACAAGTCACATTTGACATTAAAGACCTACTCTAACTTCTGGAATTGGATTCCGAACCCGATATCAAAAAGTCCACTCCCGGTCAAACTTTCCAAGAACCTTCAAATTTTCAACTTTAGCCAAATGACCCTGAAATGACCTATGGACCTCCAAATCCTCATTCGGACGTGCTCCTAAGACCAGAATCACCATACAGAGCTATTTCCACTATCGGAATCCCAAACGAATTCAACCCAAACTTATGAAATTCTTCCAAAATGCTTACTTTTCATAATAAGCACAGAAATGCTCTAAGTCACCCAAAAGTCGATCCGGACATACACCCAAGTCCAAAATCATCATACGAACCTATTAGAACTTTCAAATCCCAATTTCGAGGTTGTTTACGTAAAATTCAAACCTTAGTTAACTCTTCCAACTTAAAGCTTTCGAAATGAGAATTTTCTTCCAAATCAACTCCTAACTTACCGAAATTCAATTTCAACCATATATACAAGTCATAATACCTGAAGTGAAGCTACTTAAGACATAAAACCACTGTACGATGCGCTAGAGGTCAAAACGACTGGTTGGGTCGTTACATACGGTGTCTCTTGTGAGATTTTCACTGATCACCGGAGTTTGCAACATATGTTCAAGCATAAGGATCTTAACTTGAGTCAATGGAGGTGGTTGAAGCAGCTTAAGGGTTATGATATCACCATTTTGTACCATTCCGGGAAGGTCAATGTGGTGGCCGATTCTTTGAGTCGCCGGGCGCAGAGCTTAGGGAGCTAACATATCTACCAGCAGCAGAGAGGCCATTGGCGTTAGATGTTCAGGCCTTAGCCAGCCAGTTGTTAGATTGGATATTTCTGAAACGAGTCAAGTATTGGCTTTTGTGGTCTCTTGGTCTTCTCTTTATGATCATATCAGGAGCGTCAGTATGATGACCCCCATCTGCTTGTCCTTAAGGACACGATCCATCACGGTGATGCTAAGGAGGCCACTATTGGGGATGATGGTGCATTTAGGATACATGGCATGCTATGTGTGCCCAATGTAGATGGTTTGCGTGAGTTGATTCTCTAGGAGGCTCACAATTCGCGGTATTCCATTCATCCAGGTGTCGTGAAGATGTATCAGGACATGAGGTAGAATTACTGATGGAGGAGAATGAAGAAGGACATAGTGGAGTATGTATCTTGGTGTCTAAATTGCCAACAGGTGAAGTATAAGCATCAACGACCAGGTGGGTTGCTTCAGAAGTTAAAGATTCGGAGTGGAAATGGGAGCGGATCACTATGGATTTTTGTTGTTGGGCTTCCACGGACTCAATGGAAGTTTGATGCAGTTTGGATGATTATGGATAGGCTGACCAAGTCAGCTCATTTTCTTGTGATGACTACCTATTTTTCCGAGCAGCTAGCTCGAGTTTTTATCCGCGAGATCATTAGGCTTCATGCGGTACCAGTTCCATCATTTCTGACCGGGGTACGCAATTTACATCACAAATCTGGAGGTTCGTACAACATGAGTTGGGTACTCGAGTGGAGTTGAGCACAACATTTCACCCTCAGACGGACGGACAGTCTAAGCACACTATTCATATTAGAGGATATGCTCCGTGCGTGTGTGATGGAGTTTGTAGTTTCGTCGGATAAGTTCTTGCCACTTGCAGAGTTTGCCTACATCAACAGTTATCACTTAATCATATAGATGGCACACGTGCGAGGCTCTGTATGGTAGGCGGTGTCGGTCTCCAGTGGGTTGGTTCAAGCCAGACGAGGCTTTATTGGGTACAGACTTGCTTCAGGATGCTCTGGAGAAGGTTAAGGTGATTCAGGATCGACTTTGCATAGACCAGTCCAGATAGAAAAGTTATGCAGAACGAAAGGTTCACGATGTTGCATTCATGGTTGGAGAGTGGGTCCTGCTCCGGGTGTCACCCATGAAGGGTGTTATGAGGTTCGGAAAGAAGGACAAGCTGAGCCAAAGGTTTATTGACCTATTTGAGGTGTTGCAATGTGTTGGGATATTGCTTATGAGCTGTCCTTGCCTCCCAATCTAGCAGGAGTTCATCCAGTATTCCATGTTTCTATGCTCCGAAAGTATCAAGGCAATCCGTCGTATGTATTGGGTTTCAGCTCAGTCCAGTTGGACAAGGATTTATCTTATGTTGAGGAGCCGATGTTTATTTTTGATAGGCAGGTTCGAGAGTTGAGGTCAAAGAACATTGCTTCTGTGAAAGTTCAGGGGAGGGGTCAGCCGACCGAGGAGGCGACTTGGGAGACCGAGCGTGATATGCGCAACCGTTATCCTCATCTTTCCACCACTTTAGGTATGTCTCTACACTCGTTCGAGGACGAATGATTGTTTTGAAAGGGGGAGGATGTAGCAACCCGACCGGTTATTTTGAGAGTAATAGCCCCGATCCCCTATTTGTTGCTTCCCTCGTATCATTTTCTGCTTATGTGACTTACTGAGGGATTTTGTTCGTGGTTTAGAGCATTTTTGGACACTTAATCCCTAAAACGGAAGCTTAAGTTCTAGGATTTTGACCATAGTTGGAACAGTGTGAAGATGACTCTAGAATGGAGTTTCATCAGTTCTGTTAGCTCTTTTGGGTGATTTTGGACTTAGGAGCGTGTTTCGATTGTGTTTTGGAGGTCAGTAGCTGAATTAGGCTTGAAATGACGAAAGTTACATTTTTGGGAAGTTTGATTAGAAGTGGACTTTTTGATATCAGGGTCGGATTCCGATTCTAGAAGTTGGAGTAGGTCTGTAATGTTAATTATAACTTGTGCGCAAAAGTTGAGGTCAATCGAACGTGATTTGATAGGTTTCGGCATCGGTTGGAGAAGTTTGAAGTTTCAAAATTCTTTAAATTTGAATTGGAGGGTGATTCGTGTTTTTTGGTGTTCTGATGTGATCTGAGGGCTTGACTAAGTTTGTATGGTGTTTTAGGACTGGTTGATATGTTTGGTTGAGGTCCCGAGGGCCTCGGGTGAGTTTCAGTTGCTTAACAGATGGAAATTGGACTTGTGAATATTGCTGAAGTTTTCAGGCTTCTGGTGTTTCGCACCTGCGGTGGAGAGACCGCATGTGTGGGATCACACGTGCGTACGGTCAAGCGCAGAAGCGGATTGGGATGTGTGGTCAGGGGTCGCAGGTGCGAGGGAAAATTCCGCATCTGGGATGACCGCAGATGGGCTTAAAGAAATACGGGCGCGGAGAAAGACCGCAGAAAAGGACCATAGTCTGCAGGCGCGCACTCGTAGGTGCGACTGTTTTATCACAGAAGCGGACCCATCCCTCTTAAGTCATTTGCACACCTGCGAAAGAAATTTTGCAGGTGCGACTGGAAGCCCGCAGATGCGAAATCGCAAGGCAGAAAAGGGCCAAGTTCGAGGGTTTTATCCCATTTTCAACTCGGATTAGGGCGATAATTCAAGGATTTTTCAGAGAGAACTTTGGGGTAATGATTCTTATCTTGTTTATGGTTATATTCCATTAATCAATAGTTGATTTCATCATTTAATTAAGGAATTTGGGTGGGAAATTTGGGGGGAAATATTGAATGTCCTTCAACTAAGTTTTTGAGTTTTGATTGAGATTTTGATCTCGGATTTGGATAATTTTGGTACGAGTGAACTCGTGAGTGAATGGGTGGGTATTCATAGTTTGTGACTTTTACCCAATTCTGAGATGTGGTCCTGGGAGGCTCTTTTAGGGCGATCTTTGAATTTCTTGTTAAATTCTTATTTCATTAATTAGCTTAGTCTATTATAGTTGTATTTATGATATGTAATCGTGTTTGGCTAGATCTGGTCCATTCGGAGTCGGCTAATCGAGGAAAAGGCATTCTTACAGATTGATTTGAGCTTGGTTAGAGGTAAGTGACTTGTCTAACCATGTGTAGGGGAATCCCCTTAGAATTTGGTACTGTTATGATATGTGAGCACCGTGTACGTAAGGCGACTAGTGCGTACACGAGCTATTTATTCTAAAACCTAATTTTTACTGAGTAGTAACATGTTTTCATCTTGTCGGAGGGAGTTTTGGGTCGTTACATTTAGCTAAAACTAAAAATAAGTATGATAACTTGTGAAATTGATAAAATTATAAACTGGAATGAATTTTAAGTTGAATAAATTGATTGACATGATTGATGACTTATAAGAGATAGTTCCTTCCTTTATCGAATTAGCTAAAAGAAATACGACGAACAATCATCTTTTTCAGAAAATTACATTTTCTTTCTTTAACTTTATTACAGAAGCATGAACGTCAAAGTGAAATTCTAAACCAGAAAAATTTCTCTAAAATGTTGATCAACTTAAAATTATAATTTTAAGGATTTTCCCAACATTTAGGACCTTAAATTTAATTTAAAAACTTGTCATTTGACTACTTGTGAAATTATAATCCAAAAAACTGAATGTGCTAATTAACTTTTCTCTAGGTTAACATTAAAGAAACTATAATTCAACGAGATTTAGGCCTATCTTTTTCTTTTCAAGATTAAGACGTCTAAATCTGAATATACATCTGAATATCAACATGTGTATAAAGATTAAAATATCTGAATCTGAATACACATCTGAATATCAAGATGTGTATGAAGATCTGAACACTAAATAATTAAGACTGTTTGATTTTTAATATCTGAATGTATAAAATTTATCTTTATATAAAAATTAATAAACATAAAAATCAAATGAAATACTAATTAATATAATACTCTATCAATAGAATATATAGTGTTTTAAAATATGGTAGTTGCTGGTGGTGATGGCCAACGATGGTACTTGTGAATGCCGACTTGAGGCGGTGGTTGGTGATAATTTTGGTTGACGGTGGTGGTTCAAGGTAGTAGCTAGTGGTGATTTATAGTGGTGGCGATTATTATTGAGTATGATGGTGGTGGGTGGTGGTAGTTGTGATTGAGGAAGGTAGTGATAGTTTATAATGATGAACAATGTTGCTATCAGTGACAGAGTTAGAATTTTCATTAAGGGGAGTCAAAATATAAATATATAAACTCACCAAGAAGTCTAGGGTGTCATTACATATTGTGTGTATATATATATATTCCCTCCAGTCCATAATAAATAATTTTTTTGGCCTTTTTTGGTGGTCCAAAATAAGTGATTTTCCTGATTTCAAGAATGAATTAATTATTTTTTCCTGCATTGCCCGTTGACTAAATTATGTTGGAGTATGTTTTAGGAAAGTTTATGTGAAGAGATAATAAAGGTTAATATGGTCAATTTTATTCCTAATTAATTTTAAAAGGTAGATTTCTTAATCTGTGTGAAAATAATCAAAAATCACTTATTGTGGACCTTTTTTTTCCGCAGGGAGTATATTTTTAAAAAATTACCCAGCTATACAGTATAATTTTCTTACAAAGGGATGTCGGTGACGCCCCTTGGGTGCATGTGGCTCCGCCACTGCCAGCTATGGCTGTTGATGGTGATGAAGTGGTTAGTTGTGGTAGTTGAAGTGGAAGAGTGTTGGTTGTGATTGAGAATGATGGTGGTGGGAGTGGTGAGGATGGCGGGTGGTGGTAGTCGATAATGATGGCAACTATGATTGAGGATGATGGTTGTGGTTAGGGGTGTACATGGACCGAGTTGGTTCGGTTTTATCAAAACCAAACCAAACTAACTATATCGATTTGGATTGGTTCGATTTTATCCGAATTTTTGGATTTTCAGGTTTTTGTTGCTTAAATATTATTTCTATCTTACTTAGTTAAATATCTGATAAGTAAATATATATTTAGTAAAAATATAAAAAAATTGACGAACATATTATTGATTAAAATATTCTTATGGGAGGATTCTATTAATAACACATAATAGTTATTATTTAATCGTCTGACAATAATTTTTCATTGACGTACACTTTCAAGTTAACTGAATTTAGTAATTAAACATAAAAATCAATATGATACCTAAATATTAATAATCACTTCACATTCAAAAAAGATATAAGAATTTAATAAATCTTAACATATAATATGAATATGGAAGAATAAAGAGATAGACACATTTCAGTAACACTTAATAAGTAAGTGATCATACAACTCATTATTTAAGGTCAACAAATATGGAGCACTTCATATTCTATTAAAATTTATATCCCACAAGAGAATCCTAAATATTTTTAGACAGTTTAAAAAAAAAATTCTATATAAAATCTTAAAAGTATATATAAAAATTATATATTTATATGTCAGGTTGGTTCAGATTTTTTTACTCAATACAAAATCAAATCAAACCGAACCAAGTCGGATTTTTAATCGGTTCGGTTTGACTTTTCGGTTTGTGCAATTTTTCGGTTCAGTTTGTACACCTCTAATTGTGGTGGTGGTTGAGTATGGTCGTGGTGGGTGGTATGGTAGTATTTGATAATGGTAAGCGGTGGCGACAGTTAGTAATGAATATAGATGATAGCCTCTTAATGAAATTAAGTCTCCGTTATAGATCTTAATTATACAGACCCATTCAAATCCATTAAGTGATTGTGAACTTAAAAAAACAAACACACTTAATTATTAAGATGTGAATAATTAAGATTCAGAACTTTAAAAATAAATGCACTTAATGTTTGGGATTTGAATGATTAAGATTCAGACCTCCATTAAGTGCAAACAAATCAAGCTTTAGACCAATAACTAAGGGCCCGATTTGGACATAATTTTTTTCTCCAAAATTTTTTATTTTTTTTCGAAATCAGCGTTTGTTCATAAAATTTCTAATTTTCACTTGAATATGCATTTTGGAAATTTTTGAAAATTTAAAAACCTTGAAAAACTTTTTTTCAAAATTTTCACTCATAAAACTTCAAAAACAACCAAAATTGAAATTTATGTCTAAACACACGTTTAAATTTCAAAAACCATTTTACTTGAAGGTTTTTTTCGCCATTTTTTAGAATTTTACAATTCTTATGTCCAAATGCCTACTAAATATACAAATTAACTTTCCTCTTTCTCTTGTGCATAAATATTTGGTTTGGCGCTGCACCTTTTCTTTTGTTGGTTTGCTGGTTTCGGAGTATGATTGTATTTTAGAACATTATAATCAAATAAGATTATTGAAGAACTCTATTTTTAAAAAGAAAACGTGTCTGAAGTGAATATGAAGAGGATAAAAGAAAATATAGTATTTTTGATACCCTTTTTTTTATTTTTTTATTTGTAGCTATTGTCGATGTTTTTGGAATAACTTTGCCTGGTATATGAAAAGTTGAGAGAGTTAAATCATCAGGAGGAGAAGTAATTGAGCGAAGGAAAAGATTGCGTCTGTTTGATAGATAGTGGTTTCTATGTATTTGGGCAAAACGCTTTTTTATTGGCGCTGTGGAAGAAAATGGAAGTATACATTTGTGCAAGTTTTCTTGTATCCATTCGCAATGTATTGCACGAATTAAAAAAAAAGGAGAAAGTTTTTATGACAATTTCTTAAAGACAAACCGAAAAGGGAACAATGGACACCATTTCTACTCACAAGTCACAACAATATTTTGAGCCCATTTGAATCGATACACTTATTTGGACAAACTTTTAAAATCAACTTATTTTAAAAAGTGTGAAAAAATATTTTTAATTAATTTAAAAAATATTATTGAGTAGTATTTGGTTAGGCCTTTAAAAATAATTTTAAGTATATCTTTTGCAAATTATTTTTTTTATACTTTTCATAATAGTTTTTTTTAAAAAAAAAAAAGAAATTTGACCAAATACTTTAATAGCGGGGATATGAATTTTTTTTAGCATAGATTGATTAATTTATATAATGTTTACTAGTTTCGAGCCGTTTTGCATCAAATTTGGAGGTTTGAGCACGTTCTTGAATCGGAAAGTGGGCTTTGAGACGAGGTAAGTCTCCCTTCTAACCTTGTAAGAGGGAAATTTCCCCATAGGCGAATTAACTAATATATGCGACTATTTGTGGGGGCTACGTACGTACGAAGTGGCGAGACTCCGTGCGTAGCTACTATTCATGCTAAAGTCCGGGTAGCCTAGGACCCCTATCATGCTATACTTGAAATGATTACGCCATTACTTGTCCATTAGATTGCTTAAATCATAATTTCATAAATTGTAAAAGAATTCCAAAAGGATAAGTCTTTACTCATTTGAGGTTATGAATAGAATACTTGACTGCTATTGAAAAATTTGTGTTTCCTCAAGTCTTTTTCTATTGTGAAGCGGTCCGAGCGCCTCATCAGGTTAAATAAATGCATCTATGGTCCGCGTCGTTCGACCCTCGGCAGTGCACATTTTAGAAATTATTGTGTTGGTTCGGGATGTACGACCTCGGCATTGTTTGCGCATGTTAACTCTTGGGATTAAAGGAAACTGTGAAAATGATATTTATCACCTATTGTTGTTGAGTTTTTAGTATATTTATTGCAATCCATGCTTAGTTATGATTTGACTTATTATCACTAGCCTTAGTAAGTGTCAAGTCGACCCCTCGTCACTACTTCTTCGAGGTTAGACTGGATACTTACTGGGTACATATTATTTTATGTACTCACGCTACACTTCTGCACTTGACTGTGCAGGATATGAGGCAGGTGCACGCCGGAGTCTCTCCTTTATTTTGTTTCTGTCTATTCTTTTTCAGACAGTAGGATACACATCTTTTGTATATTCTACTAAGTTGCCTATATACTTGTGACACTAGATCCTGGCACATAGTAGTAGATTTGTAATTTTTGGGTTCTGTTATTACGGTTTTAAATGTTACTAGTGTGTTCCATTTGTTGATTTAAATCGATTTTCATTAAATCTTTCAAATAAAGGAAAAATCACTACTTGGGGGAAATCGTTAAAATGGAAAATCATTAAGTTATTCATTTTTGGCTTGTCTAGCAATGGTGCTGGACGTCATCACAGCCTGATATGGAATTGGGTCGTGACAACATGGTATCAGATCACTACATTCACGTAGGTCTCACAAGTTATGGGCAGGTCTAATAGAGTCTTGCGTATCGGTGCAGAGACGTCCGTACCTATCTTTGCGAGGCTATAGGATGTTAGGAAACTACTCTTCATTCATCTCCTATCGTGTAGTTAATGGTGTACTAAGTTTCTTCCTTTATTCTCTCACAGGTGGTGAGAACGCACGCAGCAGACGTTCCTGACCCGGGTGGAGCCGCTCCCCCTGTTGCTAGAGGTCGAGGCAAAGGACGGGGGAAGGCACCAACCCGAGGTAGGGGCAAGGACGTCCCAGAGTTTCCCCAGTTGCACCACCAGCGGATCTAGTGGAGGATCCTATAGTTGAGGAGCAGGGCGAGGTGCTCGCAGCAGAGCCAACCCCGGCTGACTTCATGACATCACCATGTTTCCAGGAGGTCATGGGCTGTATGCTACGGTTCATGGATTCTATGACCCAGGCCGGTTTACTTCCAGCAGACCCGGCCACATCTCAAGATAGAGGGGGAGAACTTATCCCAACCACTCAGGCTCCTGAGCATGCATCCGCTGTGTATCATACCCCGGGCACTCTTTTCATGAGCGGAGCCCAGCCAGTAGCAGCACCTGTACTTGAGCCTAGACTAGCTGCGGTCGGCGAGCCGCATAAGCTTTTGGACAGATGGAATAGGCTTCACCATACAGTCTTTGGGGGTGAGCGACATGAGGATCCTCGGGACTTCATTGACAGGTGCATGGATAAACTGCACAACATGCACATATTGGAGTCTCACGGGGTGGATTTCACTACCTTTCAGTCGGAAGGCAGCGCACGTAGGTGGTGGCAATCTTATCTTCTTGGTAGACCAGCAGATTCTCCTCCCATGACTTGGGACCAATTCACCCACCTATTATTGGATAGGTATCTTTCACACTCTCTGAAGTAAGAGCTACAATATCAGTTTGAGAAGCTTCAGCAAGGTCAGATGTCCGTGACCGATTATGAGGTGAGATTCTTCGAGTTGTCTTGCCATGCACTTATAATACTTCCTACTGAGGCGGAGCGAGTGTGGAGGTTTGTTGGGGGTTTCACTCAAGTATACAGGCTAGTATGGCTCGAGAGTTGGAGATGGGGAATCCCTATTAGTTAGTAGTGGAGATTGCCCACGGGATTCAGGGTTACCGTCAGAGGGTAGAGGGCAGATGCAGCGGGGGACAAGAGGTCTCATTTTTCTGGAGAGTTCAAAGGTGCGCCAGCTGGGGGCAGAGGTCATTTTGTGAGGGGCCAGCCCATCAGGCCCCCTTATTCAGTACCACCACCTCCTCGAGGTGCTCCAGTGAGGCCCTATTTCAGTGATATGCCGGAGAGTTATTACCTCCCGCCAGTTATCCAGGGTTCTTCCAGTAGGTATTTTGGCCATCAGGGTCCCTATAGTGCTTACTTCAGTGCCATGCCAGAGAGTTCATATCACCCACCAACTATTCAGGGTTCATCTGGTGGGTATTCAGGCCATCAAGGTCAGACTTCGAGGCAGCAGGTCACCGCAGCGAGAGGTTGTTTTGAGTGCGGGGATCATAGTCATGTGCGGAGATATTGCCCCAGGCTTCGGGGAAAGGCAGTGCAGCAAGGCCAGCAACTCATGATTACAGCTCTAGCAACCACACCAGTTGTTCGGCCGCCTAGTGGCGGAGGGTAGGCGGGTAGAGGTCGTCCCAGAGGTGGAGGTCAGGCAGGCGGAGGCCAGCCAGGTGGCGCTCCAGCTTGGTTTATGCTTTTCCGGCCAGACCAGATGCAACAGCCTCAAATGTCGTGATCAAAGGTATTATCATTGTCTGCGGTAGGGATGCTTCAGTATTATTTGATCCAAGATCTACCTGTTATATGTGCCATCCCTTTTTGCTCATTTTCTGGATATTCCTCGTGAGTCCTTGGGTACTCCTATTTTTGTGCCCACTCATGTGAGCGATTCTGTTGTTGTGGATCGGATCTATCGATCCTGTGTGGTTATATTCTGTGGATATGAGACTAGGGAGGATCTTCTATTGCTTGATAGGACCGATTTTGAGGTCATCCTAGGCATGGACTGGCTATCTCCACATCACGCCATCCTTGATTGACATGCCAAGATTGTTACCTTAGCGATTCCAGAGTTTCTGAGGTTGGAGTGGAAGGGTTCATCTGTCAGTACACCTAGTCAGTTTATATCTTTTTTGAAGGCTCAACACATGGTCGAGAAGGGTTGTTTGGCTTATCTAGCCTATGTTCGGGATACTACCACAGGGTCTCCGACAATTGATTCAGTGCTAGTAGTTCGGAAGTTCGTCGATGTGTTTCCTTCTGACCTTCCAGGTATGCCGCCAGATCATGATATCAATTTCTATATTGACTTGGCTCCAGGCACTTAGCCTATATCTATCTCACCATACCGTATCACTCTGAAAGAATTCAAGGAGTTGAAGGAACAACTTGAGGAGTTTCTAGCAAAGGGGTTCGTCAGGCCGAGTGTATCACCTTGGGGTGCACCAGTATTATTTGTGAAGAAGAAGGATAGGACTATGCGGATGTGCATTGATTAACGCCAGTTGAACAAAGTCACCATTAAGAACAAGTACTTGTTGCTGTGTATTGATGATTTGTTTCACCAATTTCATGGTGCTAGGGTGTTTCTAAGATTGACTTGAGATCGACGTACCATCAGTTGAAGATTCAAGACTCATATATCCCGAAGACTGCCTTCCGTACTAGATATGGCCATTATGAGTTTTTTGTGATGTCTTTCGACTTGACTAATGCCCCAATGGTGTTTATGGATTTGATGAACAGGGTGTTTAGGCCTTATATTGATTCATTTGTTATTTTCTTCATTGATGATATCTTGATTTACTCACGTAGCATGAAGGAGCACAAGCATAATTTGAGAGTGGTGCTTCATACCTTGAGGGAACAAAAGGTGTATGCTAAGTTCTCTAAGTGTGAGTTTTGGTTAGATTCTGTGGCATTCTTGGGACATGAGGTGTCGAGCGAGGGTATTAAGGTGGATTCCAAGAAGATTGAGGCAGTTTAGAGTTGGCCTGGTCCTACTTCAGTGACTGAGATCAGGAGTTTCTTGGGGTTAGCAGGTTATTATCACCGGTTCGCGGAGGGCTTCTCATCCATTACAGAACCATTGACTAGATTGACCCAGAAGGGTGCTTAGTTTAGTTGGTCCGATGATTGTGAGGCATCCAGAAGCTCAAGATAGTTTTGACCACAGCACCAGTCCTTGTGTTGCCTTCCAGTTCGGGGATGTATACTATATATTGTGACACTTCACGCGTTGGCTTGGGTTGTGTGTTGATGCAGGAGGGGCGAGTTATTGTATATGCTTCACATTAGCTGAAGCCCCATGAGAAGAATTATCCTGTGCACAATTTGGAGTTGGCCGTCATTGTTCATGCTCTTAAGATCTGGAGGCATTATCTTTACGGGGTGTCTTGTGAAGTTTACACTGATCATCGCACCTTGCAGCATTTATTCAAGCAAAGTGATCTCAATTTGAGGCAGCGTAGATGGCTTGAGTTACTGAAGGATTATGACATCACCATTCTTTATCATCCGAGCAAGGCAAATGTAGTAGCGGATTCCTTGAGAAGGAAGGCGGAGAGTAGGGGTAGTTAGTCATTCATTTCAGCGGAGGGGAGGCCACTAGCCTTGTACATTCAATCCTTGTCTAACAGAAATAGTGCGGTTGGATATTTCAGACCCTAACCGAGTTCTTGCTTGCGTCGTCGCCCAGTCCTCACTATTGGAGCATATCAAGGCTCGAAAGTTTAATGATCCACACCTATTGGTTCTCAGAGAGAAAGTACTACAAGGTAGTGCCAAGGAAGTTTCTATTGGCGAGGATGGTGATCTGCGAATCCAATGTCGTCTATGTGTTACTAATGTCGATGGTCTGAGGGAGAGGATCCTAGAGGAGGCTCATAGTTATTGATATTTCATTCACCCAGGTGCTACAAAGATGTACCGCGACCAGAAGCAGCATTATTATTGGCGGAGGATGAAGAAAGACATAGTTGAGTATGTGGCTAGATGCCTAAATTGCTAGCAGGTTAAGTATGAGCACCAAAGGCCAGGAGGCCTGCTCCAGCAGTTGACTATACTTGAGTGGAAGTGGGAGCGCATCACTATGGACTTCGTAGTTGGGTTGTCACAGACTTTGTGAAAGTTTGATACAGTTTGGTTTATTGTAGACAGATTGACCAAGTCGGCACACTTTATTTCGGTAATAGCTGCATATACTTCAGATAGATTGTCCCAGATTTATATCCAGGAGATAGTTCGATTGCATGGTGTGCCCGTTTCCATCATTTTAGACAGAGGTCCTCAATTTAATTCACATTTCTGGATAGTGGTGCAGAGTGAGTTGGGAACCCGCGTAGAGCTCAGACCAACGATCAGTTGGAGCGGACAGTTCAGATATTGGAGGACATGCTTAGAGCATGTTTGATTGACTTTGGAGGGTAGTGGGATCGGTCCTTGTCGTTGGCCGGGTTTTCTTACAACAACAGTTACCAATCCAACATCGAGAAGGCTTCGTTCAAGGCTTTATATGGTCGATGATGTCGTTCTCTCATTGGGCGGTTTGAGCCCGGCGAGGCTAGGCTGTATGGTATGGATTTGGTGAAGGATGCCTTGGAAAAGGTAAAGTTGATTCAAGAGCGACTCCGCACATCACAGTCCCAACAGAAGAGTCACGCGGATCGGAAGGCGCATGATTTATCATTCATGGTGGACGAGAAGGTCCTCTTGAAAGTCTCACTGATGAAGGGGATCATGAGGTTTGGGAAGAAGGGCAAATTGATCCCAAGGTTTATAGGCCCATTTGAGGTGTTGACAGGAAATTTGGTTGACCGAGTTTGACCGGTCCGGTTAACCGGATGAATTTATGTGAACAGACCAACCCTTAACCCCAGTAACCCAGCCCATCCAACCCCCTATGTACCAGTCCGGGACGGTCCGGGTCTCAACCAGTCTGGTCTGGTCCGAAAACGGGTCAACCCGGCCCGTTTGACACCCTTAGTAACAACTTTCTTCAAAAACTTCCAAAATCCGGACACGTGGGCCCAGGTGTAAATTTTAGGAATCTTGCATTTTAGGTTGGTTAATCACTTTAAGGGGAAATGAACTTTTGAGCATAGATTGATTAATTTATATAATATTTGACTAGTTTCAAGTCGTTTGGCACAAAATTTGGAGGTTTGAGCACGTTCTTGAATCAGGAAGTGGACTTTGAGACGAGGTAAGTCTCCTTTCTAACCTTGTAAGTGGAAAATTCCCCTATAGGCGAATTAACTAATATATGTGACTATTTGTGGGGGCTACGTATGTACGAAATGGCGAGAGTCCGTGCATAGCTACTATTCATGCTAAAGTCTGGGTAGCCTAAGACCCCTATCATGCTATACTTAAAATGATTGCGCCTTTACTTGTCCATTAGATTGCTTAAATCATAATTCCATAAATTGTAAAAGAATTCCAAAAGTATAAGTCTTCACTCATTTGAGGTTATGAATAGAATACTTGACTGCTATTGAAAATCTTGTGTTTCCTTAAGTGTTTTTCTATTGTGGAGCGGGCCGAGTGCCTCGGCAGGTTAAATAGATGCATCTATGGTTTGCGCCATTCGACCATCGGCAGTGCACATTTTAGATATTATTGTGTTGGTTCGGGTCGTACGACCTCGGCATTGTTTGCGCATGTTAACTCTTTGGATTAAAGGAAATTGTGAAAAAGATATTTATCGCCTATTGTTGTTGAGTTTTTAGTATATTTATTGCAATCCATGCTTAGTTATGATTTGACTTATTATCATTAGCCTTAGTAAGTGTCAAGTCGACCCCTCGTCACTACTTCTTCGAGGTTAGACTGGATACTTACTGGGTACCTATTATTTTATGTACTCACGCTACACTTTTGCACTTGACCGTGCAAGCTTTAAGGCCGGTGCATCTGGATATCCATCCGGCGCGCATTCTTGATATGGGTTCGAGATTCCATAGTGAGCTGCCCTTCCGAGCCGTTCAGCAGCATGCCAGTCTCTCTTTTATTTTTTTTCTGTCTATTCTTTTTCAGACAGTAGGATACACATCTTTTGTATATTCTACTAAGTTGCACATATACTTGTGACACTAGATCTTGGCACGTATTAGTAGACTTGTGATTTTTAGGTTCTGTTATTACGGTTTTTATTGTTACTAGCGGGTTCCATTTGTTGATTTAAATCGATTTTCATTAAATCTTTCAAATAAAGGAAAAATCACTATGTGGGGGAAATCGTTAAAATGGGAAATCATTAAGTTATTCATTGTTGGCTTGTGTAGCAACAATGTTGGACGTCATCACTGCCTGATATGGAATTGGGTCGTAACAAGAAGAAACTATTTATCTTGGTGACTCAAAAACAACTTGCGTTCTTGGGAAAGGAAAAATTCTTCTCAAACTCACATCTGGCAAAACTCTAGCATTGAGTGATGTATTGCATGTATCTAATATCCTAACCAATTTTGGTTTCTGTTTTCCTCTACTGTAGTCATCCTCTGGTGAGGAAATACTTGTATCCATTATAGGTAGTTGTTTTATAGTGTCCCGTGTGTCAATGTGAATTAATTCAAAGATGCTTTAGTGGAAATTCTACTAGAATTAAAAGGAGGTCTTGTTTCCCTAGCTAATAGACAAATACTGAATAGATAATTGATATTAGATATAGAAGATGAAATAGATTGAACGCTAATATTTTTCAATGCAGAAAATGATATGTGACCTAGCCTTAGATGCCACAGCCTTATATTGGAATTAACTTTTTGAGGAAAATTAACTGAAAAAGAACTGGCATGATTAGACAAACTTGCTTTAGGTAATGAAACTCCACTCTGTTCTGATGACTTCCTAGACCTATGGATTGAAAAACCTAGAAAGTAGATTCCCCTTATAGAATCACCAAGACCCTGAGGGATCCTCACTGAAGGGCCATGTGTCATACATTCATAGGCAAAAAAAAAATTAGAAGACAGTTATATGGTTTGCAAATTTTATGAACTGACAACAAATTGTATTGGAATGCAGGCACTTAGAGGATATTATGAAGAGTCAAATTGTGAGCTATAGTTATATCTCCAATGCGTGTGACTTTGATTCTATAGGATTTAGGCCATTGAAAATCTAGGAAAAGGTCTAATAGTTGAGAAAATAGAAGGATCTGAAGACATATTCTTAGAGGCTCCTGAATCCAAGGTCCAGGAAGTTAATTTAAAATGAGAGTTTTTAGAAAAGGTTTTTGGAGCTATACCATCACAATTGACAGCATTAGCACTGCCATCTGAATTTAAAAATACCGGTTGTCCACCCTTTACCTGCTGAACTAATTGAATAAGTTGAGAATCCTGATGTTGTGTGAGCTGGTTGTTAACATTCACTACTTCAATAGTATTTTGTTCACTGTTTCACTCAATGAGTATGTTTCCATTGCTCTTAAAATGTCCCTGAATCTTCTTCGGCTTGGTGAATTAGAAATCTGCTGGAAAACTAATGATCACACTTTTCCACTGAATGCCTAGGTTTTTTGCACTAGGAACAAACCAAGTTGTTCTTTTTTCCCTTGAAGTCAGAATTTCTATGATTTTGATTTGCAGCCATAAAGGATGAAGACTCTCCAGGAAACTGAGAGTTCACATAGGCTTCCCTCTGCTTCTCATTTTGCATCAATAGGGAATAAGCATGACCCATAGTTGGAAGGGGTGCCAACATCAAGATTCTGCTTTTCACAGAAAAATATGTGTCATTCAACCCCATGAGAAACTTAATCAACCTCTCATACTGAAGTGACTTGGCCATTTTGACCTTTCCTCCACAACTGCAGTCACATGAGGTATTCCACTCATTCAACAACCTTTTAATATTAGTAAAGTATCGTGCTATGTCATTTGACCCCAAGATTAAATTACTCAATTCCTTCTGTAAATGATACATCTTTTCACCATTTGACTGACCCAATTCTTCCAAATCATCCCATAGATATTTGGATGTTTTAGAATATATGACACTGATCACGCTCAACTATGTCTTGTAGAAGACTAAGCAGGCGTTTCAAATATAATCCGGGGTATTACGCCCAGAGTCGATCCCACAGGGAATTTACGTATCAATTGAGTCTATAAAATACTAAATTGTTGATAAATCAAGTTTCTCAAGACTTTGAATATCAATTTGGTGATGTTTAACTAATTCTACAATCAATAATAATAAACTAGCAATTAACTAACAATTTAATGTAACAATGATAATAAAGGGTCTAAGGTTATGGTTTCCCCCGTTGGTGAATTCTTCCTTGGATATTTCTTATAGTTTAATTGGCTATATCTGTCAATCATGAACGTTTTAACTATCATAAATCTCTCTCAAGTAATTATGATAATTTACTAAACTCACTCTCTCAAGTTACGCTAGCTAGATCGCAATACAGTTCACTTTAGATTGCACCCGAGGTATCGTTGTCTCTAATCTAACCTCTAAACCCTCGGTTATGACTTTATACTCCGGGAGTGGTGTTGTTCAAGAAACTACCTAAATATGCGCTCTCTCTCAAGTAGATACATAATAAATAGGAATAGTTAATCGAGAGCTCTTTCAATCAACTAAATAAGAACGTAGTTAAACAAAAAGAGATTAATCAACCAAAATATATTAATATCACCTTGAATTCATTCCCAGCGGGTTCTACCAAAACCCTAGACTGAAGAATTTAACTACTCATGTTATTGAGAATCAAAACTAAAATAAATTGCATAATTGAAATACAAAGTAATGAATACTAGATGTAGAAATCAATGTTTGTCACTTCTATGGTGTTTTCTTGTTGAATCCTTCGAAATCCTTCCGAATCTCCTCCGTCCTCCTCCTTCTAAGTTGTGTTGTTTGGTGTCTATTTATATGTTTAGGGCGAGCCCTAACCATGTAGGAGATTTCTATTTCAACCGGGAAACACTTAAACTCGTCAAAACACGGATTTGGCCGAACTGGGAACCCCGGGCGTTTGGACCCTAAGGCCTGGCTAACGCTAGTCTAGGGCTGACGTTTCAGCCCTAACGCCTGGCTAACGCCAGGGTAGGGCTGGCGTTTCAGCCCTAAGGCCTGGCTAACTCCAGGTAGGGTCACGCTGTAAGGCTCTGTAGCCCGGCTATCGCCCGGGTGTCTCCTTTCGCGTATTTTTCGACGTATTTGCATC
>ML406109.1:0-60524 GCA_005239525.1 Nicotiana knightiana
AAACTTCAGCTATATAATGCTGAAGTTTCACCAAAACAAAGCACAAACTTCAGCTCCAAAACGCAAACAAGTTGAAGTACAAAAACAAAAAATTAAGCGCCCAAATATGCTGAAGTTCACCATAACAAAACAAAAAACTTCAGCAGTTCACCAGTTACAAAATACAAAACAGGAACACACGTTCAAAACTTCAGCATATTACCAAAACAAAAAAAAAAAAAAACACAGCAAAGGCACAAATTTAAACACCAATAATTAAACACAAAAAAAAAAATCAGCTCCATAAAATTAAGGTATAGAACTAACCCCTAACAACCGATCAAACATGAACATAAAAAAANTGAGTATCACAAAAAAAAAAAAAAGATGAAAATAACTGTAATGTACCTGTGATTATATATAATATTGTTGGAGAACAAACAGTTGAAGCGATGAATATCAAAGCACAACGACGATCGTAAAGCGAAGAACGGGAGAGAGAGAGAAAGAGAGTATTTGTGAGTACACGGTATAGGAATGGAAGTAGAGGAAGCTTGACTACTTGTAAAAGGGCAATATTGTCTTTTCGAAAGGCTTTTAACAATAAAACGGGTACCGGTGCAAATATAAAAACAAAGCGGGTACAAATTAAAGAGAGCCGCCTAAATACGGTGCCCCGTGCAATTTTTATGTGAAATTGTATGCGTGATGAATGGGGTCGTGGGGTGCGCTAGGATTAATTCAAATGGGCCATTTGGCCGACTGGAATTAGAATGGAGTTTGGATCTTTCTTCTAACAGAATTGGGCCGAAAATATTTAGTCTTGCTAGGGCCCAGAGTAATAAATAAGGTAGCTGGCCCATCTTTCTTTTTAATAGGTTAACTCACATTGCATAAATAATTCACTACATTTCCACAATGATTTTTATCCATAACTCCCTGCCTTACAATAATCTCAAATTAGTTTAGGACAATAATTTATGAACTTTTGTAGTTTGCTTTAGACACGTAAATGAATCATCGTGACTATGGGTACAGTTTCCGTGGCATAGTCATGATACGCAAATCCCAATTCGAGTGTATTTTTTACTAGTCTCGCTATAACTTCAAAATAATAATAAAAAATCAACATGGTATAACTCACGGGTGCATTCACGTGGCGCGATTTGCAATGTGTACAAAAATAAACGAGTACGCGACATCGTGACTTGTTCAAACAAATCTCATAAATGTTAAAAGTGTTTAATTGATTAATTGAAAGCGGTTTAAAAAATAAAATGTGCAATAGATTTCAAATATGTTTTAAATCAAATAATTAGGCTAATTAATAATAGTTAAGCGACCGTGCTAAAATCACGAAACACGGAAAGGCCTAACCCCTTCTCCCGGGTTAAAGAAATTTCGTACACGGTCTTCAGTGTTTGCGGACCATAAAAATAGAGTCAATTTCCTCAATTTGGGATTTTTTTAAAACCGGTGACTTGGGACACCATAATTATCCCAAGTGGCGACTCTGAATAAATAAATAATTCAATTTCGAATAATGTCACTTAAATAGGAAAAAATTCTCTATCCCCTCGGGAAAAAGGAGGTGTGACAATACCTATCGGCCCTTGTCCACGATACAACTAAAAGGTATGTTTGACCAGCTCGAACAACACCTATTGGCCTTTGGCCACGATACAATTAAAAGGTATGTTCAACCAACTCAAACAAACCTATTGGTCTTTGGCCACGACTCAACTAAAAGGTACGTTGGACCAACTCGAACCAAACCCTTTGGCCCTTGGCCACATCTCAACTAAGAGACACATTCAACTAATTCGAACAAGGGTCGATATGACCCATGGACAATCGACCCCATGACTATCGCAACCCAGAGGATAACAATGAAGTGATGAAGTACAGAAGTAAAACACACAAGTAAAGAAACAAAACATGCAAAGATAAGAAAGGTGCATATAAAACAAAAACCAAGTTTAATATTAAGATAAAGATTCTTTAGAAAGGCGCACGAAGGCGCCAACAAAAACAAGATATAAGTACAAGAAGTTAAACAAAAATAAAGGTTGAATATCTAGTGTCCATCACCACCATGGTCTCCGCCATCCTCTCCATCCTCGCCTCAGTCGTAAGCAGAGTCGCACCAGGCACTGTCTTCGAACTTGTCGAAGCCTCCTTCATCATCATCATCCTTGGAATCGTGTGTTGGGGTTATAAACGCATGCCAACTGAGCTTCATGAGCCTTAGCTCGAGTTTCCTCCAAAGTTATTTCATAGATGAAGCCCGTCTGACCCAACTCACGGACCACCTCTAATCAGGCTTCAGTGAGGATCCACTCCTCTTATCGCTTTTGAGGAAGGGCCGGGAACTCAAAGGCAAAAGAAGTAGAGGGTCGTTCAAGCAATTTGGCATTCTCTCACTCCATAGCAGAAACCCGCTTTACTAGCTCGGTGTTCTCTTTCTCCAATTCGCCAATTCTCTCCTCGAGCCTCGTTTCCTTAGCTTCAGTCGACGATCGAACATTATGCTGATCGACATTACACGAATGCTTTTGTTCGCCAGTTGTAAAAGAGCGGCTCTTTTATAAGTTGCCATCCTGGAGGACTCTGCCTCCTTGAGCCGCTGCTGCTTACCAGCTACCTCTCACCTAAGCTCATCTATTTCGAACTAGCATTCATTCAACTGACCTTGCAACTGATTGACTCGGCTCTGGAGGTCGCGACACTGCACTTCTATGCCCCTGCTCAGCCCAAGATCATCCTTTTTTTTCTTCAATTCCCCCTCGAGAGCGCTTAGCCATTCCACATAGGCGATCAAATCTTCATCCTTCTTTTTCAGCTCCTCCCTCATGGCAGGCACATCGCCCTCCTCACGAAGCCGCTTATCGGCCTCCTTATACCACCCCCGGTACTCCACATACTTTGACTGTATTTTTTGGTATATCTCCTTTCACCTCCTCTCGCTCTGCACGCTCTCAATCTACAGGTTAACCGTTTGCACGAAGAAGGAGAATAGTAAGCAATATGAGATCTAAAACCAAATCAAAGCAAAATGAAAAGGGAGAAAAAGAAAGAGGATGAAAATGATTTACCCTGAGAATGAGTCGGTGATGCTCTTGGAAATGGTACTATCACTCAGTTTCCCAGGACTCTTATGCTCGGCGTTAGTGCAGAAGGGACCAAAGGCCTGAATCACATCCTCAGTGTTCTTAAGCAGGTCGTGACTCACTGGGATCATGGTAGTCCTCAATCCTCCCTCCACACTGACTTTGATTTGAGTTTTCCCACTGTCAATCATCTCATGATCTTTAAGGTCGAGGTCGGAATCAGATTCATCATTGATAAGCTCGGCCCGCTCCTCATCTTATTAAACAGGCATCTTGTCATTTCTCCTGTCGGCGGGAGAAGCTTCCCAAAACGGTCCAGAATGCAAAGCCTCCCCACACCTGGACGCACATGACCATCATTTGTAGCATTCACGATTGCCTCATCCTCTTCAAGACGAAGGGACGCAACAACATCAAATTCCTCCAATCTAGGCACCTTTGAGGATGTCCCTATATCTCCCTCGACCCGCGTCTCCATGGTTCCTTGCACCACGACCTCGGGTGAGATTTATGACAAATCAAACGCCACCTATACACTATTTCCCCCATCTATGACTTTCCTCTTCCTGGGCCTCAAGTCCGGTAGTGGCGGAGAAACTTCCTTATCTTCAATGCAGGGAGAGCCAAGGGAAGAACGAGCATAGAGGTTGAACTAGAGGCAAGAGTAGAGGAACCGACACCCCTCATTCTTCTAAAAGAAGGCACCGACGCCAGGTTCTTTTTAGCAACCTCCTTGGTGGGGCCTAGAAAGAAATACAAAGATGAGCACAATAAAATGGGCGAGTAGAACTACAACACCATCCAAAGAACAATGTTACCTTTAGTAGGAGGAGTCGGCTTGAACTTTTCCCAAAAGCTCGACCATTCGCGGATCCTTGCAGTGCAAGGAAGGACTTGCCTAACCCAGTCGCCGAGGTGTGTCACCAACTGAAGAGGTCGAGCAGTAGCTGCAAAATGAGAAGGGTTAACTCACGAACTCAAAATACAGGACTACGTGAAAGGGAAAAGGTAAGTATGAATACGTACGAGTATGGTTCCAAGCTTTAGGAAAATCAACGATATCGACTACGACAACCTCGGTATTGACAAAAAAGAAGTCAAGCTAGAACTGTCGACTACCCTTGTCATCCATTCTAATGAGCAGGGACTTGCTTCCGTGATGCCGAATGTTCAACATCGTGCCCGAATAGAAGTTGGGCATGAATATGTGCACCAAGTATCGCAAAGTGATCTGGAAATCAGCCAGCTCGGCAAACTTGGACAACATCTTGAGAAAATTGTAGACCAATGGCGTGAGCAGATCCAGTAATAATGGCAAAATTCCTCCACCAAAGGGGGAAAAGGAAACAAATAGCCTACAGAGAAAGGGTAGGCAAAGAGAGAACAGTACCTTAGGCGATGAGTGTACACTTCATCATCACCGGCGGGTACGAGCTCCACTTGATTAGGAAGGCCATATTAAGCCTTGAATTTTGCTAAACGTCCGGCTGTTAGAGAGGATCGAAAAACCTCATTCACAGCAAAAACCTCTCCACCACGAGTATTTGAAGGCAAGTCAAACATGATTGTAAAGTTTGAAGAATGTTAGGGAGGAAAATAGTTGATAAAATGGGAGGGAAAGTTAGAGAATAATGAGTTAGAGAAGAAAACTCAAAGAAAGCAAAGGCAATTATAACCGCAACAATGACGGTAAAACTCAAATAGTGGTGATCACCCCCCCTCTTTATACAGAGGAACCCCAAAATTGAAGCGGCTTATCATAATAGCAGCCGAAATCAAAATGGCAGAACCAATCCAAAAGTCGTGCATGTCCTGATGCAACATATTGGGAACATGCAACATCATGACGAATGACATCATGATCAGCTTATTTTACTTCATCGCGCTCGTGTAACACCTCACGCGATCGCGAAGGTCTGCTTTCTTCCTCTTCGCGTTCGCATATGTTCCCTCGCGTTCGCGTAGTAAAAATTAGGAGTTGGGGGCTATTGGCTATTTCTTATTCGCGTTCTCATCATGTGCCCGGCGTTCGCGTAAGCTCCTTCCCAGTTGTTCATCGCGTTCGCGTCTATCGCGAAGGGTCTTTCTTGGAAGCCTCAATTCTCTTCTCCGCGATCGCGATGCATAATCATCTAGGCAGAATATAAGTTTTTCCAAATCGAGGGTTAGACCATTTTCACCATATTTTGACTTGTGGAGCTCGATTTTGAGCGATTCTTGGTGGGTTTTTCAAGCAATTCGATTGGGTAAGTGTTCTTCACTTAGAATTAAATATATTCCATGATTTAATCTTTGTTTTTATCATTTAATTTGTGATTTTAGTTGAGGAAAATTTTTGTTTTTGAAGAAATTTCCAAAATGAATTTTGAGGGACGAAATGGTATCGGAATTTGATAATTTTTGTATGATTGAACACATATTGGAATGGATGTTCGAGTTTTGTAAAATTTGTCGGGTTCCGAAGTGGGGGCCCGGGGGTCGACTTTTGGACCGATTTTTGGATTTTGTTAAAAATTTAGACTTTATGATCCGAAATAGTTTCTTATAAGTTTTATGTGTATTTTGAAGTTATTTTAGTTGGATTTGAGCCGTCCGAGGTTTATTCACCCGAGGAATTCATTTTAGAGTACCGGATTTTCGTCTTCGAGGTAATTATCTTGCCTTACCTTGGGGGAGGGGGGGATTACCCCTTAGGATTTGAGTCTTTTATGTTGATTGAAGTCCGTGTATGCAAGCTGACGAGTGCGTGCTCGAACTTATTTGTGGGAAGTTGGCCTTTTTAGGGTTCTTAGGTCCTTATATTCAAAGTGTATAAGTTGTTCTTGATACGTTTGAGTTCTTATTCGCTAGTTTCACTTCTACATGCTTTGATTAGAGATATATGCTTTAGGATTCACTCTTACTGTCTATTTGACCCTTATTTGAGTTCACTAAAGATTTTACCTCCTCTATCGTCATGCTATATTGTCACAACTGTTTATCTTTAACTGAAATTTATTGTTATCTCATCCTACAATTATTTAACCTTAAAGGGGTTATGATTATCTTTTGTTGCTTACCCTTATTTGAATTGTCGAATATCCCTCGTAATTGCTCAACCTCAAAAGGAGTTTAGCTAACCTGTATCTTAGTTGACTTGCCTTTATTTGGAACTATTTGATCGTGTTGGCCTCGTATTGTTGCCTTTAATATTGTGGAATCGTTGCTACGCTTTTTGTTTTCCCTTGTTCAGTTGTTCTCCTTGCGTCCATCATTCTTTACTGTGGTTATTCCTTGTGAATGAGTTCTACCGTTCTTTGTGATTTAAAGTCCTCGAGTTGATTTACTCGACGTGCTTTGCATTACTGTCATTATTGCTTTGTACTTGTTGTGGTGATGTACGAGGTTTCTGTCGTGCTATAGTTGTTATTTCTGTTGGTTCCGCTGCATATTTAAATTGGGACTACATAACGATATTCTGGGAGATCCTCATGCACTGCATATTTTCTATGGGACTGCGGACGTATTTCGGGAGATCTCCCAACACTGCATATTTATTTTGGGACTACGGACGTATTCCGGGAGATCCCTGTTAATACCCAAGTTTTCCCATATATATTTTGTAAATACATATATACTTTCAAAATAGTACACGGGCATCAACGAGTATTTCTCTATAATTTTTTATAATTTTTAAAAGGTTTTAATCAATTTATTCTGGCATTTTTATTATCTAAATAATTATTAATTGCATCACAAATAATTTTATAATAATTTATTACTTAATTTTATCATTTATATTCATATTAATCTTTAAACACTTTATGTATAATCATATTTTCATCTTTAGGCTATAATTGCAATATTTCGCAATAATAGTCACATATATGCATAATTACATTATTTACACAGGAAAATGCCTTTTTATATTTTTATAATGTTAATTAAGGTTTTTAAATCATTTTCATGCACAAATGACATTTCTTTTTTATAAATTATTTTATTGATTTAATTAGGTATTTAAAATGTAGCCCTTTTTAATTAATTTTGGACCTAGCCTATCCCAATTACTTCCAGCCCAATACCCCATACCCGTCCAACCCAGTACCCAAATATCCATACCCGTCCAATCCAGACCCATACCCATTTTAAAACCCCGACCCAAGCCCTTGTAAAATCTCAACCGTGGATCTCAAAATATCAACGACTCCTAATTACTTCCCTCTTTTTAATTAATCATCTCCCAACCCTAATTCATTTACCACCCACCGGACGCCCTCAAAACCTCTCGTCTCTCCCCCTTTCTCTTCCCAAACCCTAATTCGCCGTCACCATTTCCCTATGACTCTTACTTAGAAATGGAATCATTTCTTGATTCTTTGCCATATCTAGTCCTGCTCCTTTATCAGCTACCCGTTCTTGATATTACTTGACTGGCTTGCCTCAAATGGCAAATGGATCTCAAGAAATTTGAACCAGATCTGGTTCAACATCTCTTATATTTTGGTTACTTCCGTCTATATTCATCCCAACCTTTGTGAGTACGAATATTTTTTCGTATCTTTCAGTTAGGATTTTGGATCTCTGGTTTGAACCAGATTTGGTTCATTTTAGTTCGTTTTAATGTTATTATTTACCTTGGTACTCATCGAATCCGCCTATATTTAGTTAGATCTTCTACTTACCCTAAAACTAGGGTTCAGATCTTTCCATAATCTAAAATGACTTTATATTCCTCAAATATTTTTTCCTTAATGTTCCCGTATTTTCATCTATGTGCATCTTTATAGTTTTTCTTTGGTTATTTACGCTGATTTTTACTTACCCTAAAATTTAGGGTTTTTGATTCTTCAAAATCGAACAAATATGATTCAAACTTTAATTATTTCCGTCCGTATGTCTTTGTGAATTTTTATTAAATCTATTTTATATTTCTGCCTACTTTTACTTATATTAAACTTAGGGTTTTTGATTATCTATCTGTCTCTATGCACCTTTAACTCTGGCCGTTAATTGCCGACTAATTCTACTTACCCCAAATTAAGGTTTTGAAATCTTTGCTAAAATTTAAGTCTTTCCTTTCTTGTGTGGTACTGGTATTTCCTTATTTTGTTTGATTTACCTATTCTCATTATTTCCTTACCTTATTTGATCTGGTACTTGACTACTGATTGATTTCATATAATAATTTTCCTAATTTAAGTAGTACTTGCCTAGTTTTATGTTGTTATGTTCTGTTAATTGATTGAAACCGACCTTAAATCGATTCTACTTTTATTTTCATTCCTTAATAATGTATGATTGACTTATTACCTTATTTGCCTGCTTAATTCAGTGATATTTAAAGCCCTTCTCCCTCTTCCCTTAAGAGAGTCGAACTCTCATATTTTACTCACTGAAAAAGTTAAAGCTCTCTCTCATGTTCTGATTTATGTACTAAATGTTTATTGTTTTGGCCGGCTGAAAGCCAATGCCAAATTACTCTGGAACTTAACTGTTATTGCACATTTACTTGCTTTCTTCTCAATTGGTATGCCCTAACCCTGGCAATTTCATTATCTATGCTTTGCTTGACTAGCCTGTTTCAATTCCCATTATGATTATGTCCTCTACATGATCCTATGACTTCATTTAGCAACTGCTAACTTAGGACTAAGTTATTTGAATAATATGAATCCTCTCATAAGTTAGTGTACGGTTTAGTCTGTTTCACTAATCCTTCACCTATTCTGAACTTTACAAGACATTATAAACATGTAATCACCTAGTTTGTTGCTTAACTCCTCTGCTCTGTCTGTTTATTTCATGTATATGGACAACTCAATTATTTTACCTAACTGTTTCTGTGATGATTGTCCTAAGTACTAGTCTAAATATTTAACTTCACTAGACTTCAATTTATTTGAGCTATGTGTTTTAAGCATGAATTATGTTTGTTTTCTTGGTGTAGTTCTTCCTGCAACTCTATGTTCTGAATCATGTTTCTTATGAAATCCAACTATTTTAAAACCTGCCTCTTTCCTTTTTTATGTAACGATTTTAAAAACCCCACTCCTAGTCATTTAGGTTCTCAACCACCCCAGTGTGAGCGCTACCTAGGGTCCACATAAGACTCCTTTGAACTCTGACACACTGGGACTGGTTTTCCAATTTCTTATGAACTATCTTCTGAATGTGTAGTTCCAGTGTGAGCATTGCCCTGGGTCCCCTGAGGCCCTTGGGAATTTTGACACACTGGAAACCTGGTTCTAATGTGCTATGAATCCCTATGTTGTGCCTCAAAGTGGTTATGGTTGGAAGGCCTGGTCCCCAGGTTTATTTGGGCCTATGAAGGCTCCCTATAGTGTAACTATTACCATTATGTAATTCATTTGATATTTTGGGCTATAATAACAGATTTGGGGATATTTAGTAAAACTGGGAGGGGGTTCTTATATTCTTTTTATCAAATTGGGTAGAAACTCTGCCTATAGGATTCAATCATGATGTTAATTCTGTTCACTGTATGAGTCCTATATTATGCTTAGAAATCCTTCCTATAGGACTTTATGTTTTAATTATGTGTTTTACATTTGCAAGTTAGAAATCCTGCCTATAGGACTGTCATTTTAATTCTGTATTTACATTCGCATGATAGAATCCTGTCCATAGGATCTATACATGTTTCCAAAAAATGTGCATTAGCAATCATGCCTATAGGACCTTGTTGTTGAGTTAATTATCCTTCCTGACAATCTGTTTAATTTTTCCCATTACACAATTAATAGATATCACGCCTATTGGATAAACAATTAGCCTCACACCTAGAAATCATGCCTATAAGGTTTAAGTCGATTCAACATTTAGAAATCATGGCTATAATATTTAAGTCAATTCAACAATTAGAAAGCATGCTTATAGGATTGAAAATGGGATAAAACTTGTCTTTATAAGTTAAAATCAGTGCTACACCTAGAAATCATGTCTATAGGTCTATAATTAACAAGCTTGTAGGAATCATGTCTTTAGGGTTCTGTCGATCGATTCTGAATTCAATCGTTATTGTTAATCTCTTAGGCAATATATCTGCATGACTTAATGATGATTCTGGGTTTATAATTGTGATATATTGTTGTCTGAAGTGCGCAGATTCATACTGAATAAAATCAGTAGGCAAACAACAGGTTTTAATACTCGCCTTAATAATAAAACTGCATCTGCACTTTGTTTTCTCGCATAGATATCCTGCCTATAGGACCTTAAAGGTTAATAAAACTTGTTGGTTTAATTGTGTGCTTTTGTTGTCTATGTGTGGAGGTTATGTGAGCTCATACTTGTTGTTTATCTGAAAGTCCTATTTGTTTTTGTTTGTCGCCTAGATTTTAAAATTTAAGTAACATAGGTTGGTCTAGAACTATCCCAAATAGAGGTCCTAATACCTCCAGGGTCGTAGGCAAGGGGCGAGTAGTGCATGCATAAGGAACAAGATAAAAACTACCAGAACACTTAAGTAACAATTTAAAGATAGTAATTGGATAGTAAGGAGATGATAGTCCATGCGTTAATACTATGAGTAACACCCCGACTTGAGGGAGTTACAAAGTATTGCATTGAATGATCCTATAGGCTAAAAACTTAGGACCCCCCCCCCCCCATACTCCTGTTTAAAATAGATTGAATATCATATTTGTCCAAATTTCTTTCTTCCCTTTTAGACTAATTCGCTTAATTTAATTTTGGTCGGGACCCACCTTTGTGGACCTCGAGGGGTGCCTAACACCTTCCCCTCAATGTAATTTGAGCCCGTACCCGATCTCTAGTGATTTAAACTGGTTAAATGAGTTAATTGCTCTAGGTTTCCTAACGCACCTTAATCTGTTAGGTGGCGACTCTTCCAATTCCAAACTCATCCCAAAAAAGAAGTTGTCCCAAAACGTCGAAACTCGATTTCTCAAGAAAAAAAGGGCGCGACAATTCCCCCTGTAATGCATATTTATTTTGGGACTACGGACGTAATCCGGGAGATCCCCATGTACTACATATTTATTTTGGGACTACGGACGTAATTCGGGAGATCCACATGTGCTGCATATTTATTTTGGGACTACGGACGTATTCCGGGAGATCCCCCTATACTGCATTGATAATTCGGGACTACGGGACGGTATCCCGGTAGATTTTCCCTGTTTTTATATCTGTGTTTGGAGCTACTAATCTGCTATGCTTAAATGTCAAAGGGTGACTTATACTCGAAGGATATTTACTTGAAAAGTTTATATTTGAAAAGTATTTTATCTTGAAAGAACTATGTTGAAGAATAATTATTTGAAAAGTTATATTTGGAAGTATTTATCGTGAAGGAACTATGTTTGAAGGATATCTATTTGAAAAGTTGTATTTGAAAAGTATTTATCTTGAAAGAACTTGGTTTGAAGAATATTTATTTGAAAAGTATTGATCTTGAAAGAACTATGTTTGAAGTATATTTATTTGAAAGAAGTATACTTTAAAAAAAAGAAATTTCTTATTGGAAAGGATTATATTCTAAAGACCTCAATTTGAAAACTTACGGGTGAAAGTTTACACTTTAAGGATTTGACTAATTATTGGGGTTTGTTGGCTGAGACCTGAGCTGAAAACTATTGTAGTTGCTGAGTTACTAATTCCATTTACTGTATTGTGATTTTCTGATTTGGATTGTGTTTGCGTTCACTCTTCTGTGTCTTATTAGGGTGTTCCGCTATTACTTGTTGTTTTCCTTCCTTATTGCAGTTGCTATATTGTTAGTCGTATCGCGTAGTCTTTAGATAGATATCATGTTATGTTATTCCTATACTTGTGCTTGTTCGGTTTATTAGACCAGTGGGTGTCTTGGATAGTCCTCGTCACTACTTCACCGAGGTTAGTCTTGATACTTATTGGGCACCGATGTGGTGTGCTCATACTACACTTCTGCACATTTTGTGCAGATATAGGTATTGATCGTTAGTAGCTGTGCGGATCCTTGCTGAGGAGACTCAAGGTAAACATGTTGTTGCATTCGCAGGCTTCAAATTCACCTTCTTATTTTGTATTCAACTGTTTTTACTCATTTCTAAACAATTGTATTTGAAATTTGTAGCAAACTCTATAGATATTATGACTTGTACTACTGGTTTTGGGAAATTTGTAAATTCTGTAAAGACTTCTATATTGAGACTGTCAGATTTCCTTTATTATTGTCGTTATTCAGAAAATGTTAGGCTTACCTAGTCCTAAGATTAGGTGTTATCGTGATACCCAACGGAGGAAAAATTGGGTCGTGACAAGTTGGTATCAGAGCTCTAGGTTCATAGGTGCTACGAGTCATAAGCGAGTTTAGGAGAGTCTTATAGATTGGTACAGAGACGTCTCTACTTATCTTCGAGAGGCTATAGAACTATTAGGACAATTTCACTTCTGTCATTCTTATCGTGCGTGTTCATTGATCTTGAAGTTTGAAATTTATCATTCAATTCTCTCACAAATGGTGAGGACACGATCTGCGTTTCCTGATGAAGTTAACCCCGGAGCAAATGTCGCTAGGGTCAGAGGCAGAGGCCGATGAGGAGCACGTGTCGCAGCTAGGGCACCTACCAGAGCAGCAGTTGAGGAGTCTCCAGTAGTTCCAGTTAAGGTTGGGGGCAGGTATCAGAGGTTCCTGTTGTTACCTCCGAACTTTAGGAGACTTTAACACCATTCCTAAGCATCTTTGGTACATTGGCTCATGCGCGTTGATTCCGGTTGCACCAGCTACCTTACAGATCAGGGGAGGAGACCAAACTCGCGCCGCCCACACTCTAGAGCAGCGAGTTCATGTTGGTCAGGTCCTAGGTGTCATGGTGACACAACCTGTGGTTCCAGTTCAGCTTATGGTCAGAGCAACAACATCCGAGGAAGGGCAACTTAGATTTGCAAGGTTCAAGAGATATAACCCTCCTACATTCAGTAGTTGGGCTTCAGAGAGTGAACAAGGCTTTTCTGGAGGAGTGCCAAAACATCCTCAGCACTACGGATATTGTTGAGATTAGGGGGTTGCTTTTACTATGTTCCAGCTTAAGGCAGCGGCTTATCAGTGGTGGCGGGCATATGTGTTGGGTAGCCCGACCGATGTAGATTCACTTACATGGATTCAGTTTTCAGAGATATTTTTGAGAAAGTTTGTACCTCAGTCCCTTCAGGATGCATGGCGCGTGGAGTTTGAGCAAGTGCGTCAAGGCACTATGTCAGTATTAGAGTATGTTGTCAGATTCAGTGATTTGGCCAGACATGCACCTGCCTTGTTCGTTACAGTTAGAGAGCGAGTCCGTAGATTCATTGAGTGTCGCAGGCATGATATTCGGTTCAGCATGGATCGAGAGTTGGAGTCATATGTTTCGTTCTAGCAGGTGGTAGGGATCGGTCGCCGGCTAGATGACATGTGGGACCGGGAGCGAGAGGACAGACGAGATCAAGAGAGAGAGTACATGGAGGCGAGGAGGCCTCGTAGCTCGGAGAGATCTGTTGGTCCTTATTTTGGAGGCAGGGTACGTCATGGTAGAGGTTTTGCGTATCAGCCAGTTTAGTTTGCACTTCCAGCTTCGCACAATGTTTCACGTACTCATGGGTCTCAGAGTACTCGTACTGCTCAGTTTACACAGCCACGTCAGTGGAGAGGTTGCTTTGAGTGTGGAGATATCATCCACATGGTGAGAGATTGTCCTAGGCTTCAGGCAGGTGTGTCGTTGTGAGTTATTCAGGTGAGTAGAGAGCGCCCAAGAAGGGGAGGTCTGGCCCGTTGATGTGTTTCATATAGTAGGTTGGAGGTCGTTGTGCCAGATATTATCATACATGTATGTTTTGATCTGTTACATATGGGCACCATTTGCATTTCATTATAGTTCCGCTGGTCAGGACGAGTTCCTTATTTGTTGCTTCATTTATGAGTGAGCTTCATGTTTGCACTCTATTTTTGTATTTGCTCCTGTTGGGAGATTCTATGAGTGGTATCCCGTGTCTATCGTTTGTTTCTATTCATTATTGAGAGTTATGGTACTAGTAGTAAATTCCCGTTATCCATTATGGTAAGCTTGATGTGATTTTTTCCTGAGTATTTTGGTTACGAGTTGTGATTTGATACTCTACCCGGGTGAGAGTTCAGTGAGTGTTGTGATTTTATTGGCAGATCTGAGTTAGTGGACATTTCCATTGGTATTATATATATATTCGATATGTGATTTAGAGTTAAGGGCGAGATCCACGTGATTTTGTGTGATTTGTTGTGTTCAAACTGGGTTGTGTACCGCGATAAAAGTTACATTAGGATGGGATGCTTGTGAATTGTCCATGTGCTTTAATTCTTTCCTTGTTATATTGTTTTGTAGGTTAGTATTGATAGATATTTGTGCCTGTCGGGCATGTTTGATAGTTTCCTTATGTGTTTCTCTTTTCATATTCAGTCATTTTCGTTCTGTGCTTCTTGAGTTTTAGCTTGCGGAGTGTGTGCCTGGTGGTGTTAGTTATGGCTTGGTGATTCGGGTGTCTAATTATGAGGTCTTCGTGTTTCTTGCATCATTATCAGTGTTGTGGAGGCTTGAAACAGAGTTCTATCGGATATGAGGCTAATTGCCAGTGCTGGGTTGATTTCGGGCAGTTATTGTGATCGAAAGTGTTATTATAAGCCTATGTGTGGTGTGTTATATTGTGTGGTCGTGCCTTGTGGGTGTAGGCATGAGTTGATGTAGCTGGTTGAGGTTGATACTGGATATGGATTTAGAATCGGGCATTTTGGAAATGTATAGAAGGTGAGAAATTGAGGTATGAGGCTTGTCGGTGGTGGTAGGAAGGCTAAATTGCAGTTAAGATGGTGTCGTCAGGCTTATGTGGATTGGGGTGACGTGAGATCACCCGCGGGTGTATGTGGAAGTGCGCATTCAGTGATTTGAAGACTTCGAGGCGATTCTTGGCACGTTCGAGGACGAACTTTTGTTTTAAGAGGGGGAGAATGTAATGACCCGACCGGTCATTTTGAGAATTTAATCTTCGCTAGCGGTATAAGGTCTTGAGAAGCTTCATATTGTGTGTATCGACTTGCGTGCATGGTTGAATTTAATTTTCGGATGCTTCAAAGTCGAATTGGAAGAAGGATTCTAGTTTTGGAAGCTTAAGCGGTGGGAATTTGACCGTGATATCATTTGGGACTTGTCTGCAAAATTTGGCGTCATTGAGGGTTGGTTTGATTGGTCTTGGCACAAGTTTTCGAAGTTGGAAGATTTGGAAGTTCATAGTTTGATTCATGGCGCGATTTGCATTTTTGGCATTGTTTGATGTGATTTAGGGCCTTGAGCGAGTCCGTGTTAAGTTATGGAACTTTTTTGTGTGTATAGATGAGGTCCCAGAGGCCTCGGGTGTGTTACAGATGGGCTACGGGCCAATTTCTTCTATTTTTGGATTGCTGGTTTCTGGTGTCTGTTGTCCTCTTTCGCGATCGCGGAGTGTTTTGTTGATCCGCTTCATTTTACTTCATCGCGCTCGTGTAAAACCTCACGCGATCGTGAAGGTCTTCTTTCTTCCTCTTCGCGTTCGCATATGTTCCCTCGCGTTCGTGTAGTAGAAATTAGGAGCTGGGGGCTGTCAGCTATTTCTTCTTCGTGTTCGCATCATTTGCCCTGTGTTCTCATAAGCTCCTGATCAGTTGTTCATCGCGTTCGCGTCCCTTCATCCGCGATCGCGAAGGGTCTTTATTGGCAGTCCCAATGCTCTTCTTTGCGATCGCGATGCATAGCCATCTAGGCAGAATATATGTTTTTTCAAATCGAGGGTTAGACCATTTTCACCATATTTTGACTTGTAGAGCTCGATTTTGAGCGATTCTTGGTGGATTTTTCATAATTCGATTGGGTAAGTGTTCTTCACCTAGAATTAAATATATTCCATGATTTAATCTTTGTTTTTTATCATTTAATTTGTGATTTTAGTTGAGGAAAATTTTGGTTTTTGAAGAAATTTCCAAAATGAAATTTTCATTATTTGAGGGACGAAATGGTATCGGAATTTGATAATTTTTGTATGGTTGAACTCATATTAGAATGGGTGTTGGAGTTTTGTAAAATTTTTCGGGTTTCGAAGTGTGTGTCTGGGGGTCGACTTTTGGACCATTTTTGGATTTTGTTAAAAAATTAGACTTTATGATCCAGAATAGTTTCTTATAAGTTTTATGTGTGTTTTGAAGTTATTTTAGTTGGATTTGAGCCATCCAGAGGTTTATTCACCCGAGGAGTTCATTTTAGAGTACATGATTGTCGTCTTTGAGGTAAGTATCTTGCCTAACCTTGTGGGGGGAATTACCCCTTAGGATTGAGTCTTTTATGTTGATTGTATCCGTGTACGCGAGGTGACGAGTGCGTGCTCGGACTTATTTGTGGAAGTTGGCCTTTTTAGGATTCTTAGGTCCTTATATTCACAATTTATGAGTTGTTCTTGATACGTTTGAGTTCCTATCCACTAGTTTCACCTCTACATGCTTTGATTAGAGATAATTGCTTTTGGATTCACTCTTACTGTCTATTTTACCCTTATTTGACTTAACTAAAGATTTTACCACCTATATCGTGTCATAACTGCTTATCTTTAATTGAAATTTATTATTATCTCACCCTACAATTGGTTAATCTTAAAAAGAGTTATGATTATCTTTTGCTGCTCAACCTCAAAAGGAGTTTAGATAACCTATATCTTAGTTGACTTGCCTTTATTTGGAAATATTTTACTCGTGTTGGCTTCTTATTGTTGCCTTGAATATTGTGGAATCGTTGCTACGTTTTTGTTTTCCCTTGTTCAGTTGTTCTCCCGCGCCTAACATTCTTTATTGTGGTTATTCCTTGTGAATGAGTTCTATTGTTCTTTGTGATTTAAAGTCCTTGAGTTGATTTACTCGACGTGCTTTGCATTACTGTCATTGTTGCTTTGTACTTGTTGTGGTGATGTACGAGATTTCTGTCATGCTATAGTTGTTATATATGTTGGTTGCGCTGCATATTTAAATTGGGACTACTGAACGATATTCCAGGAGATCCCCATGCACTGCATATTTACTATGGGACTACAAACATATTCTGGGAGATCCCCCAGCACTGCATATTTATTTTGGGACTAAGGACGTAATCCGGGAGATCCCCCTGTACTGCATATTTATTTTGGGACTACAGACGTATTCCGGGATATCCCTCTATACTACATTGATAATTCGGGACTACGGAACGGTATCCCCGTAGATTTTTCCTGTTGTTATATCTGTGTTCGAAGCTGCTAATTTGCTACGCTTAAATGTCATAGGGTGACTTATACTTGAAAAGTATTTTATCTTGGAAGAACTATGTTGAAGAATAATTATTTGAAAAGTTATATTTGAAATTTATCGTGAAGGAGATATGTTTGTAGGATATCAATTTGAAAAGCATTTATCTTGAAAGAACTTGGTTTGAAGGATATTTATTTGAAAAGCTTATATTTGAAAAGTACTGATCTTGAAAGAACTATGTTTGAAGGATATTTATTTGAAAGAAGTATATTTAAAAAAAAAGGAATTTCTTATTGGAAAGGATTATATTCTAATGACCTCAATTTGAAAACTTACGGTTGAAAGTTTACACTTTAAGGATTTGACTAATTATTGGGGTTTGTTGGCTAAGACCTAATGTGAAAACTATTGCAGTTGCTGAGTTACTAATTGCCTTTACCGTACTGTGATTTTCAAATTTGGGTTGTGTTTCCGTTCACTCTTCTGTGTCTTATTAGGATGTTCCGCTATTACTTACTGTTTTCCTTTCTTATTTCAGTTGCTACATTGTTATCCGTATCGCGTAGTCTTTATATAGATATCATGTTCTGTTATTCTTATACTTGTGCTTGTTCAGTTTATTAGACTAGTGGGTGTCTTGACTAGTCCTCGTCACTACTTCACCGAGGTTAGCCTTGATACTTACTGGGCACCGCTGTGGTGTGCTCATACTACATTTCTGCATATTTTGTGCAGATCCAGGTATTGATCGTTAGTAGCTGTGCGGATCCTTGTTGAGGAGACTCAAGGTAAACATGTCGCTGCGTTCGCAGGCTTCGGAGTCACCTTCTTATTTTGTATTCAACTGTTTTTACTCATTTCTAAACAGTTGTATTTGGAAGTTATAGCAAACTCTGTAGAGCTTATGACTTGTACTACCGATTTTGGGAAATTTGTAAATTCTGTAGAGACTTCTATATCGAGACTATCAGATTTCCTTTATTATTGTTGTTATTCAGAAAATGTTAGGCTTACAGGGACTAGGTATCATCGCGATACCCAACAGAAGGGAAATTGAGCCGTGACACTCCCACGGTGCCACGTCATCCGCCTCTTACGACGACCACGACCGCTATTATCCACTTATCAAGTCCGTCCACGAAGACGACCTCGACAAGCGGAGGGACAAACTGTATGGGCGAAAAAATTTATGTCAAGCATTTGACCTGGTCAACAGAGATAAAGTCGTTGAAGGTTGTGATGTGTTGACGTTATGACGTATCAACCTGACCCCAAAAGGTCGAGATTATGTGAAGAAGGCAAATTGTCGTCGAGGTCGAGGTGGCTTAGTAGAAGACGAGGACGAGGATGAGCACTCATTTTGGGCGCACATTAACGACTAGTTTAAAGATTTAGATTCCCTAGAGAATATTCCTTTCTATTGTACTATTTAGGATTTTGTGGCCCATGTACTCTTATAAATAGGAAGAGAAGTTTTTCTAGAAAGGAGGAAATATTTTTGTAAAGAACATCATTGGCATTCACTGCGAAGATTCTCGCTTTGTTGAATACATAGAAAGCCTAACTTTACACTTCATCTCCTTTATCCTTTTATCCCGATCCAAGAAGAATCAGAATATTCAACCGCTTACCATCATCCATCATTGTCAGAAAGCTCAGTGGAAAAATCTCACCCTTGTCAGGTGAACTTTGTCCCATTTGTTTCTTAAAAGCCATTTATTATCATTTATTGCTATCTTTCACTTTTCAAGATATTAATGCTCCATTATTATCCTAGGATATTCTTAACTAATAGCTCATATTAAATATTCGCCATAAAAGCACTAAATCTGCCATTGAAAATTAATAATGACTTTGATTAACCCTATTTTTCTATAAATCTTTTAACTGTATGAAATCCTAGATCTAATTTTGGGGTTATACACATTTAACTAAATTTTTGAAGATGAGTTTCAAATTTGAAAAGTGAGTTTTACCTCTTTTTCAAGTAAATAGTATTTTTCTCTCACAAAACTGTGATATTTTTTCAAGTGAAATGCATGTCCAAACACAATTTTAATTTTTAAATACTTTTTTTTTTACTAACTTCAAAAATTACTTTTTTTTAAATCCCACGTTATGTTCAAATTCCTGCTTAATCTATACTCTCATTCCCATATGGGCATATGCAGCTACACGAAGTAACTTTATTTTATACATAGGAGCCATATTATCTCTTGAATTCTTAGACTAAAGTCAAAGATAATCAATCTCATTGCATCAGCACTAAAATGTAATTTATTTCGTTTCGTAACTTAGTTGAGTGCAGTAGTTCTCATCCCCGAAGCAAACGAAGAAAAGAAAAGGAATATATACTACTCCCTCTACATATATCTAAAAAGGAAATCCATATAGCATTTGGAGCGTATGAGTCATTTTATATGTGAATGTTGATTCTGTTATAAAACAATAAAAGAAGAAAAAGTATTGCAGAGAAAAGTAGAGAGGGAGAATCCTTATTAATTTGTGATGAATTACAATGGAATAGGACCCCTCTATTTATAGGAAAATTGTGACTTAACCACCAAAAGATCTCTCTAAAATATAGACATTCATCTTAAATAAAACTCTAGTTATAACACTCCCCCTTGAATGTCTATTCAACAGATAATGTGCCTCGTTAAAACCTTAACTAAAATAAAACCCAGCGAGAAAAAAATTCTAGAGAAGGAAAAAGAGTACACATATCTAACAATACGCCCTTTGATTGCCTTATTAAAAAACTTACAAGGAAAACCCAGTGGGACAAAACCTTGTAAGGGAAAAAGAATGCTATGTGTATTAACTCCCCCTGATGAGAGCATCAATTCACATCCTTGAGCCTCCGCATCCCGATCTTGTACACTAGCTTCTTGAAGGTTGACATTAGTAGAGATTTGGTGAACAAATCAGCCGTATTATCACTTGAATGAATATGTTTCACCTTGAAATCATCATTCTTGTATATATATAATGTCATGGAATAGCCTTTTCAATATCTCATAGAGGGAAAAAATTTCTCTATCACATTATCATGCTTTTATAGCAAGATAGAAATATGCACAAATTGTACAGCATAGGATGTAGTACTTCATGAACAAGAATTTTATATGCTTTAAACAATTTAAATCATTCAGGGATTGTCATATAAGTAAACTCATATAAGCCATATAAATAGACTTTATATGCATATCAAGTTTTATGTTATGCTAGACATATAAGATAGATAAAAGTGATTGCACTCGTAATTAACTTTATGCTTTCAAGTGTTTTAACTGCAAGTCCAAAACTACATGGCTTTCATATGAAACCAATTCTATCGAATTTTGTCTCTTCTATTTGACCAATATTTTTTTGTCTGTATTCGACAGACTTAAGATCCTCATCAATACTTAGCTCTATGATAGATGTCGTCGACGAAAATTTTTATCGGTTCCAATATATTTTTTTCATAAAGACATAACATAGAGATCTCCTCATTCATATTTTCAGGTACCTGAACCTCTCCTGAGATTTTATGAAGGGTTATGTCATGTGATCTTCTAGATCACTTGCCTCCTTATTACGACTATTTTGATCATTTGCTCATCTTCTTTATCAAGAATTCTATTTGAAATCGATTTGTCTATACGCATTAAGTGTACTATAAATTTGTCCTTCTAGGACTTATTCTAATAAGAGCATTTGCAGTGAGAATACAGTTTCTTTCTTTGGGTTAGCAAATGCGTCTGGCATGCTTTGCATTATATTGTAGATGAACAATCTTTTTATGAACTTCAAGTTCATATTATCTTATTCGAGGATCGAGATCTATTAATAATAATTCATTCCATATAACTTTTTCTCAATTGTTTATCTTGTCTTCCCCTCGTGTTAGAAAAACTAACTTGCTTCCTCAACTTTGAAAATCTATCGTTGTGCGTTATGGTGCTAATCAAAATACACATTGCACATTAATAATAATACGATGAAATTATTTGGTTCCTGGCCCTGAAGCACTTATGAGGGGAGAATGTAATATACTTTCGTATATAATGTATATCAAACTGATATAAATAACTTTGTTCTTATAAGTAATAGTTTAGCTATTAAGTGGAGGCACTCAATAAATCATTTTGCTAAACCAAACTGTGATGTATACCAATTTATCAAGTTGATCTGTCTTGAATAGAAAATCTGAAAATTATGCTCGAAATTAAATTATTGAGCAAGTTACCTCGCAAACACCAGGTTGCAGGTTAACCATCTCATAGGTGCATCTTATGTGGTATACATGGCAGGTGAATGTGCTCATATTCACCTTTGATATTTTCAGCATTCATGGAGTTCAATCCCAATTTTTGTTGGTTTATTAATTAATGAGAACAAGCAACATAAGAGAATTCGTAAAGAACTTTCTAGTTCTTTAATATTTACCCACGTGAATTCTCTTTCATTTTTTCACATCATACTTAAATTGGTATGGCTAAACCAATTATGCCAACTGAATAAATTATCAATATTGATAAAGTTCAGGTTTACACCATGACATGTGCAATTACCAATACTCCAAGTTTATTATGATATGAGTTTTTTTTACCAATAAACATCTACTTTATTGTGGCATTCTTTTGTTTGTGTAGTACAAACTGGAGAATAAAGCGGACAACTTTTTACATGCACATTACCCCGCTACAAGTTGTAGTAATAGAAGATATTAAATCTTTCCTTTATTTATAGTCACAGTATAACCAATCGCTTTCGCGAATACTTTAAAAACTCAATAAGTTTCTTTGAGACTTACTACAACACAATAAATTGACATGATAATCAATTGTATTTCTCCAAACTAGTAATAATTGGCTCTTCCAGAGCTCTCAATTAATTTGGTACTACCACATATTCATCAACATCCATATGGTGAAGAGAAAGTTATAAATTATGGTCATTATCAAAACTATATGCGAGATCTGTTTCTTGCATTACTTTTATCCTTTAGTAATTACATTGCCAAATATTTTGGCGTAAAATAGGTATGTGACCAATGATCATTCATGCCATAATAATGACATTAGTTTCTTATATCATCTCAAACCTTTTTCTAGAGATTAGTGTGGTATATCCTGTCACGATCCAAATTTTCCTCCGTTGGGTATCGTGATGGCACCTAGTCTTAAGGACTAGGTAAGCCTAATACTCATGGAATAACAACACAAATAAATAAAATCTAATATTTTTCTGAACTAAATAATTCTTTACACATTGAATCTTCCCAAAACTCGGTAGTACAAGTCATAATCTTTAAAGAAATTACATTAAAACTCCTAAAAATACCACTGTTCAGAAATAAGTACAACAGTGCAAACAGAAATATAAGATGGTGGCTCCGAAACCGCGAACGCTGAAGCGGTTTTACCTTGAGTCTCCACAATAACAACCGCGCCACTAACAATCAATCGGCTGACTATGCGAAAACCTGGAATTTGCACAAAAATATACAGAAGTGTAGTATGAGCACACCACAGCGGTACCCAGTGAGTATCAAAACTAACCTCGGTGAAGTAGTGACGAGGACTAGTCAAGACACCCGCTGCTCTAATAAAACAAACATGAATAAATATAGGAAATGACGGAATATGACATATGTACAAAGATTACACAATATATTTAACTACATAACAATACAATGCGGGAGGAAAACAATAATAAATCGACAGAATATCATAATATTACACAGAAAAATGGACGAAAACACAGCCAAAAACCGAAACCGACAATACAGTAAGAACAAATAATAGCTCAGCACTGTGATAATCTCCACCTTTGACCTTAGCCAACAACTCCAACAATTTAATCAAACCTTCGAATATAACCTTTCACCCGCCAGTTTATATTAAGGACCTTAAATATATTCGTTTCAAAATAGGAAACTTCTTTTGAAAGGTACTTCCTCCGAATACGTATATATACTTTATAGAAGGGAAGTCTTTAGATGTAATTTCTTTAAGATAAGCGTTTTTAAAAATATACTTTCCCAATAAATGTATTTCAAACTTAATTTCTGATAGAACAAGTGCACGACATCACCCTTCGTGCTTTTATTCTCGTCCTTCCCATATGAATCGATAGATACGACACGTAAAATTAAGCATGTAAAAGACATGGACAATGCAACAATAATTGAGATAAAAGTCAAGTACAGGACAACAACAATAAGTCACACCAAATATATAAGTACAACAATAACAGCTCGAAGAAAAGGCACAGTGTATACACGGGGAAACATATATCACATCATAATGCATGTCCCTCGTCCTCACCTGCACGGAAACACCCTTCGTGCCATGAACTCACACTAACATGGCACGACATCACCCTTCGTGCATTAGCACTCAATCACAATATCACGCACGACATCACCCTTCGTGCTTTTACTCTCAATAATATGGCACGACATCACCCTTCGTGCTTTTAATTTCAATAATATGGCACGACATCAACCTTCGTGCTTTTACTCCCAATAATATGGCACGAAATCACCCTTCGTGTTTTTAATTTTAATAATATGGCATGGCATCAACCTTCGTGATTTTACTCTCAATAACATGGCACGACATCACCCTTCGTGCTTTTAGTTTCAATAATATGGCACGGTATCAACCTTCGTGCTTTACACTCTTTCCTCACATGATAATGAATATAGACAATGACACGGCATCAACCTTTGTGCTTGAATACTCTTTCCTCACATGATAATGAATATAGACAATGGCACGGCATTACCCTTCGTGCTTTACACGCTTTCTCACCCAAACACATGAAATGATAGCATTCAGACAAGGGAATCAATAACATGAACAATAATATAAACTATATTGTCCCGGCAAGGGAGTCAACAATGGAAACAATATCATCAACAACATGAACAATAATAGGAATCATATTGTCCCGACAAGGGAGTCAACAATGGAAACAATATCATCAACAACATGAACAATAATAGAAACCATATTGTCCCGGCAAGGGAGTCAACAATGGAAACAATATTATCCCGGCAAGGCAACAACTATAACTAATCTTGCTTAATCAATTAGCTTCATGAAATAAAACCCAACTTGAATCAATGCTCCGCAATAGGAAATGCCAAGAAAATACCATCAACATGTATAATCATCAAGTTAGGACTAAGTAGTGCTTAATGAAAGATCATACCAATCACAATATACGATCCACGGGCATGCTTGACACCAACATATAATACTCCATTTACTGCTAAACAATTATAGGGCGAGATTAGGCTAATTCTAGTCAACTAGGCAGTTTATGAAGGAAGATATAGCACGACGGTAGAAAAGGTAAAGTCTTCAGTTAAGTCTATTAAGATCAAATAAGCAACAAAGGAAAACTAAGCAAGTAACTTTTAATTTAAGCAGAAAGAGATGAACTAGCAATCGAAACTCAGATACAACAAATACCACTTCATACACAGGGAATATAAGGACCTAAGAATCCTAAAAGTCCAACCTATTTGCAAATAAGTCCGAGTACGCACTCGTCACCTCGCGTACACGGACTACAATCATCATAGGAGACTCAATCCTAAGGGGTAGTTCCCCCACACAAGGTTAGGCAAGATACTTACCTCAAAGACGACAACCTGGTACTCTAAAATAGACTTCTCGGGCGAAAAGACCTCCGGATGGCTCAAAATCCACTTAAACAACTTCAAAATACACATAAAACGTATAAGGAACCATTCCGAATAATAAAGTTTCAGTCTTTACAAAAATATAAAAATCGACCCAAAAGTCGACCCCCGGGACCGCACTTCGGAACCCGACAAATTTTACAAAATCTGATTACCCAGTCAAATAAGAGTTCAACCATACAAAATTTACCAAATTCTGATATCATTTGGTCCCTCAAATCATGAATTTTCAATTTCGAAATTTTCTTCCAAAATCCACATTTTCCTCAACTCAAAACACAAATTTAATGATAAGAACAAGGACTAATTCATGGAATATATTTAATTCTAGTTGAGTAACACTTACCTAATCGAACTTTGTGAAAAACCCAACAAAAATCACCAAGAACTGAGCTCTAGAAGTCAAAATGTGATAAAATGGTGAAACCTTCGATTTTGAAGATATAAACTGTCTGCCCAGGTATTTTGTTCAATGCGATCGCGGACGAGAAGATGCGATCGCATAGAAGGAAAAAGGCCACCGGTCAATTTGTACTACGCGATCGCGGGTAAGGTAATGCGGTCACATAGAATGAAAAAATGGCTACTGCCCAGTTGTGCATCGCGAACGCGACACTAGGAGTGCGATCGCGAAAAGGAGAAAATGGACATATGCGATCGCGTCTTAAGCTATGCGATCACATAGAAGGAAAAGCTGGGCAGCTCACAGAACACTATGCGATCGCGTCTATGCCTATGCGATCGCATAGAAGGAAACATCAGAAAACATACAACAGACCAAAAATAAGGAAAAATGTCCCGAAGCTCATCCGAAACACACCCGAGACCTCCGGTACCCCATCCAATCACACACACAAGTCATATAACCTAACACGAACTCGCTCGAGGTTTCAAATCACATAAAATAACACCAAAATGACGAATCAAACAAAACATCAAACTTATGAATTCTCAAATCTTCAAATATCAAAACTCGTGCCGAAACCTATCAATTCAACCCGGAATGACGTGAAATCTTGCAGACAAGACACAAATAAAACAACTGACCTACAACCATTCCTGGAATTTCATTCCGATCCCGATATCAAAATTTTACCTATCGGCCGAAATCGCCGAAATTCTAACTTTCGCCAAATTACCTCAAGTTACTCTACGGACCTTCAAAACCAATTCTGGTCGCGCGCCCAAGTCCAAAATCATCATACGAAGCTGTTGACATCACCCAAAACTCATTCCGAGGCCGTTTACACAAAAGTCAAACCTCCGGTCAACTTCCATCACTTAAGCTTCCAAATTTGAAATTTGCTTCCCAATTCGACTCTGGATTATCCGATAACTGAATCCAACCACACACGCATATCGCTATACCCAATGTGAAGCTGTTCAAGACCTTACGCCACCGAACGGAGCTTAAATTCTCAAAATGACCGGTCAGGTCGTTACATATCCACTACCACTAGCACATTCATATTCTTCCAAGAATGAATATGTATTTATAAATCACATGTTATCACATTCACATCATGAATGGACCATAATCATCTATATGTGCTTTACAAAATCTCATGTCAAATCGATGGAAAATATTTCTTTCATAGAGTGAAGGATTATTTTGAGAATCCTTATCATTCTCATTATCACAACGATGACGATTATAATTTCGTCTACTGCCACATCCACATCTATTGATACCTAAACGGTAAGAATTTTGTCTTCTTTCAGACTTATCACATATTGATATCACATTCTCTTAAGGGGGTTTAGAATGAAGCAAATTCAACTGGACGAGTTTCCACTTTATTGCCTACAATCATACATGAATTTGATCATGGCAAGGCATATAAATTTTACCACTTCGGGTGGTTATAATTTTTTGCAAACTCTATTAGAGTTAAAATCAAAGTTTATTGTCTTTGCTTGTATTTAAAATCAAATTAAAGAATTTCAATAATTTAAAAGAGAAAAATAGGGCAAAATAATTACCTTAAATCCAGAATTTATTCCTGAATAAAGTTCATGGATCAATTGACAATCATTATGCTCAATATTATGTAAAAGTTGAGCCTCATGCACATAGCCTAGTGACCAAAGCAGATGCCCTATTCAATTGTTTAGAGTCTCGTGCTAATAACATGTTATAAAACAATAAAAGAAGAAGAGTATTGCAGAGAAAAGTAGAGAGAGAAAATTATTATTGATTTGGGATGAATTACAATGGAATATGACCCCTCTATTTATAAGGAGATAGTGACTTAGCCACCAAGTAAAATCCCTAAAATCTCTCTGAAATATAGACATTTACCTTAAATAAAACGCTATTTATAACATATTCAATATTGTTTAATGAAATAGCATTTATCTATTTAAAAAACTACACCAGAAGAACTTAACTTCACAACTTTATAATTATAGATATTTAAAAACGTACACAAAGTTGTAATAAAATATTATTTAATTTCTTAAATAATACTCCATTTGTTTTATTTCGAATGACACTTCTTTAAATTTTGGTTATTAAAAATACAACATATTTGTATATTTTAAAATAATATAATTTTAAACTTTTTATTATATTCTTAAATTTTTTTCGTGAAAGTTCGTATCAATCAAATACATTACATAATAAACCGGAAGGAGTAAGTATATTTATAATGTAAAATTGATTGAAGAGTACTCTTATTATTTTTTTATTTTATTATTCAAGCACCGAAGAGAATAAAAAATCTCATTATCTGGTGTTTTCGCACATTTTCGATTTCCCGCGCAAAACGAACCACTATAAGCCTTCGTTTTTTCCCACCACCACTAACTTCCAACGCACGCATATGCCACCGCCATGACCTCCGCCGCAACCAAAAACCCCTCCGCCGTCCCCCACCATCAACTACCACCGCCACCATCATTGACCGACGCAGACATAGTTCAATTAGCTCAACTATATCACCCCGAATCCTCCACTCCACTCCCCCAATTTCTCCTCTCCGACGACTCTCACCAGACCCTTGTATCCTATCTCCACTCACGCGCCTCTTCTCCAAACCCCTCACTCGCTGTCTCCGAATACCTCTCAGCTCTCCTCTCCCTTACACAACTCCACGCTTCACTTTCCCCACTCGTCCCTCTTCTTCTTTCTTCCTACATTTCCCTTTTCACTTCCCATAAAATCCCCCACGATAAATCCTCTCTCTCCATTTTCCAACTTTTCGTGTCCCATATCGAAACAGTCCAAGTCCATGAATTAACGACAGTAGTAGATTTGATTATATCTTATTTACCTCAGATTATTGATTCTGAGGATACTCATGTATTAACTATACTTGCTAAATGTATTGAGCTGATTAGGTTTTCAAATGATGTTGATAAGCCTTTGGAATATGTCGATAAGGTGTTTGATAAAATTCTTAGCTGTGATTGGAGTAAGGTTTTGTTGTTAAAATTGGTAGAAATTGTGAAGGATTTGAATTTCATTGGGAAGGGGAAGAGGAGGGAATTTTTGGAGCGGGTGTTTAGTGGAATGAGGAATGTGGACTTGCAGGATTTGCCCGGGTTGGCGTATCAATTGTTGGTATTGGGATCAAAAGGTTTTGGTAAGAAGGAAGTCGTAGAAGGGATTGTGATGTATTTTGGTGGGGTGAAGTCAGGTGGTTCAATAATGAGGCAAGTTGAAGGGACTGTGTTGCTTCATGTGAATTTTGCTGTGAAACAGGATCCTTCTTTAGGACAAGAGGTGTTAGGGTTAGTGAGGTCCGACTATCGGGTGTTTAATCATTTTACTGTTGCAATATTGTTGTCAGTTGCTAGAGTTAAGAGGCTCGCTGACAGCTCCATTGCGGTTCTGAAAACATCACTTTTGGCTGCTTATAAAGACTTGAAATTTGCCAGGTATTTTTTGCATTAATTTCTGATGACTATGTGGATGTAATACTGTTTTCCAATTTATATGATATTAATTACTACTATATAAACAGTTTTTTTGTTGACAGTAATTTTTCAAAGACGTAAATATTTGTAATTAAAAATGTGATATAATCTAAATATGTTCATTTAGTTTAGGCAAATTATGGAATCAATGTCCGAATAGAGACCAGAAATTATATCATTTTACCACATACTTTGTACTATGTCATCTTTTGGATGAGGGATTATTTGTTTGTACAAGTATAAGCCCGATTCCGATCCATCCCTAGAATGTATGAGAAGCTTTCCATAAAAGTGTAAATTGTTTCTAAAAGGTAAAACTTTTGCCATGATCATTGATATCATATTTGCTAAAAAGAATGGTACCCCTAACGCCATCATTAATTCTCTAAACTGTTATTGACACTACTGCGGTGTTCCATAGCAATGTTGTTGCATTTCAGGAGCTGTAAATGGCTATCATCTGACTTGAAGGAACACTATTTGCATACTGCCAGAAACATGGAGAAGGCTGTGCTAAGAGCTGTAAGTTACTTTTGACTTTTTACCTCATGCATGTAATTACATCAATATCCCTCTGCATGCCTTTGTGATCTGCGAGGGGAGATTGCTCAGAGGTTCTTCCACTATGCATTGAGCAATCATCCATACATTCCTGATCAGAATAAAATATGAGAAGAAGACTGCATGATTTCTTTGATATGCAAGAAGATGATAACACATAAGATACAGTTCATTGTTAGCGCTATAAACTTGGCAGCCTTTTTTAAGAGATGCCCAACATTTATTTGCTGGAGTTTATAGCTGTGAACAGACTGAAGATGATGAAACATGTATCATTGGCTACATATTTCGATTGCTGGTCCTCTCAGTGAGTCTTGGGTTTATTATGTCTTTTTTCTTTATCCGTAGGTTAGTGAGAGCAACTGCGGAAGAGAACACGTGGTGCCAAGCACCGTACAACTTGGATTTGTGTTGCTTGAAGGAATCGAAGAAGGAACTAAAAATTATGAAAAGTCTGATGATATGATAGGTCCTGACGAGCTAGGTACTCAGGTTCTCAAGAGTCTATTTGAGGTTCATGATATGGCAAGAAATGAGGTCAGTATGAAAGGTCTATGTTCATCCAACCTTGGCATCATTTTCCAAAAAGTCTCGTTCTTGATACTGTTAGTAGATCTTCTTATATCTAAATTCTAAGGTACAAGGACAGGGCGCTGCAACTTATAATTACTTACACTTGCTGATTTCTTGCAGATAATAGAGCAATGCAAGTTACGTATCCTCTCTTTGAAGCCTGAACAAGGCTTTCCTGTAATAAGGTGATTGCAAGTCTTAGCTAAGGATTTTGGTCCACACTTTTTGGTAGTGTTTACCAATAATCAATTTATTTGTCCTTGATAGACTGCTTGGTTGTCTTATCTGTACTTATCCATACCCAATGCTGGAGCACATTTCACATCTGAAGGAACTGTTGGATTATTTCACATTCATGAATGATAAGGTCTCCTCTCATCTTGTTGCTGCCCTTTTGCCTCTAATCAGATCAAGCCATGATCTTCAGGTACTCATTGATATCTTACTGTTTCTTCATATTGTCGATTATGTATTCAGATATTGAAAAACTTAAATAGTGCTGGAACTTAAGGATATCACAGATGTACAATAGCAAAAATAAACTAATCGTTTCTGTTGAGAAGGATTCTGAATCAGTTAAGAAGCTTAATGAAGCTGTTTACTATCTTCTTTCAACGAACTATAGAATGAAACATGCCAAATTTGCTTCCTAATTCAATCAGCACTCTCTCTGTTCTCTTGCCGCGGTGAGTAGTTAACTGCATATTCTTCATTGGAATCACAACTTTGGGGTTAAAATCTACATCCTTTTCTATTTCTTCTTTGTTCCTTTGTTATATATCCTATCTTGTCAATGGTGCAGGATTATACCATCTTGGTCTTGCGTAAGGCAATGTTTAGACGAGAAGACTCGATTCGTCTTGCTGCAACAAGTTCAATTGTCAATTTGATATTAGCTGAAAAACAATCAAAGAAAGATGGACCATTTTCGTGTCAAGACTCAAGCAGTCAAGCAAGTAGCAGCCAGCAAGCTGAAGTTTACCGTGCACTTGGATCTAGTCTTTTCCAGGAGCTAAATGGTTTGTTGCAGAGGTGTCTTTATCAGCAGGTAACACTTACATATTTTTCTCTCCTTGTCTTTTCTTCGTTTTCCCCCATGAACATCTTGACAATGAGCTTTCTGCTTAAGGGGTGAAAATAGTACTCATGGAAATATGTTCCTTTTTAGGCAAAGGTCAGAGAGATTCTATATCATGGACTTCTTAAGCTTGTTTTGGTGGATCCTTTAACTTCTGGAGATGTTTTTGATTTTCTCTTCCCTCATTTCTTGCAATTTTACAGAGAGGTATGGATAGTTCTCTAACTGTTAATCTGGCTTTCTTATGATATTACCTGCCTATGTATTTGCCTTACCTCTTGATGCATGGTTGTTTGTTTCAGGATGCAGATGTTCTACTGGATATTAACCAATGTACTAATTCAGAGAGTGGGAAAGTGTATATTCAAGAGCCACTAGACTGCCTTCTCTCCTGTATCTCCTGGATGCTTCTTCTTCAGCCACATGGGAAAACTGACCATCCTTCAGATTCATGGACTTGCTTTGGCTTCTCTCTGACACAAGAAAATGAGGTATTCTATTTAAATAGGCAAGATATCCCCACTGATTCAAAGCTTGTTACCTACTATTTTGGCATTTGATAAAATTGCAGCAGCCTGGAAAAGCGTGGTCCAAAGAGTCACTGTCCAATGCGTTATCAAAGATTCGGGACTTCCTAAGAAATGCAGATACGGAAGGTGCGAGAGACTGTTGAGTTCAGGTTGAATAAAGTTCAACTTGAGGGCAGTTAATTTTGCTATTGTTGATATTTCTTGACTTAAGCAGCTTATGTTGAACACCAAACAGTATTAGTTGACCATTTTCTTACTCCACACCAAAATGAGTGTTGTTGACTCTGATTGTGTTTCCTGCTATTGAGATACAGCTGTTCCTTACTTCCTTGCACTGCAGAAAATTTGTTGCTAGTTGTTTAGTGAAGCTAATGATTGTTTGATATTGTTATTTGCATGTTAAATCAGGCTTACTCGGCAAAAATCAGGATACAGGCCCTACTCCTTTAGAAGAGGAAAAACGGAGATGCTGTTCTTCAATTTTATTAGGAATCATTGAGGTGATGTTGAATGTAGTAGGGACTGAGTTTGGAAAAACAACTGATGTGAAAAAGTTTGAGTTGGAAAAAGAGCTGTTCGATTTCATTGGTATTTTTGAATCTCTGGACCGAAATATATGTAGACAGGGTGGTGGTTCAACTCAAAGAGGTTTTATACGGCCTACTGCAAGCACTACTTCAGAAGAGCTTGAATTTGGTGGCAGTAAATTATGTCAGGAACGAATTCCTCTCTTAGCAACTTCGATTACCTATCAGCTGTTGCAAAACACTATAGAATCATGGAGATATGATGGCTTTAACAACAATGTGGCCTCTCAAAAGCATAGCCAATTATCATCTGGAAAGGCACCAACTCAGTATTATAAAATTCTTTCGTTTACTCTTAACATTTGCCTCCGTCAGCTAAAAGCATATTCTGTTGTGCGACAGCAAGATCCTCTAAAAATGTTGATCTATGGGGAGATCAAGCAGTTGGGCTCCCCTTTGCTGAAAATGATTTGGTGGCTCCTCTCTGAACCAAAATCTATGACAGATGGTAGGAAAAAAGATGCTAATGTGAAGAAAGATCTTGATGACAGGAAGGAATATATCCATTTGGGACTTCTTTCCTTGAAAGAGTTGCTGGCATTAATCTTGCATGAGTCGGATTATTCGGTTCTGATAGATGACCTGGCTGCAGTTTCTGGTCCTGGGGATGAAGTGGGCAATGCTATGGATGGCGATATTGATACCGGATGTGAAAAAGCTGATGACATTCTTTACAAATATAAGAGTGAAGAATTGTTCATCAAAAACAGTATAAGGCCACTGATTTCTATGCTTCTTGCACGTTCTTTCTTCCGTGAAGTTGAGGTAAATGCGTACAATTTGTTATCTTTGAATCTTCTCAGGAGTTTCTGCGTGATGTATATCCTAGTTCTTTTTACTGTTTAATAGCATCTATGTTGTGTTTGCTGTCAGGTTCTTTGTGATATTATCATGTTAATTAGCAATAAACTGCCAGAGGAGCAAAGGAATCTCGTTGGTAATTGGGCTAAATGCATCTGCAAGACCAGTAAAATATCAAATCCCAAGGCTGCTAAAAGTATTGTATCTATTGCTATATTGTTGACATCACCACCAAGTGACTTAATTATTGCTGAAGACATGGCTGCAGAGCTTCTGAAAGTGGTGGGATCAGAATCAGAGAAGTTTGATTCACAAGTGACATTGGACGCGTATTCAATTATAAACAAATCAACCAGTGCTGCAGTAGCTACACTAATACTGCACTTAGTTGAATCAGTTATTCTCGACACTGAATGGGTCATAAGGAAACTGAAGATATATTCTGTTGCAAATACGAGAGCTGTTTTGGTTAATCAGAATGGTGAAAGAGATCCAGGATTGGCGCTGGAAGAGACTGTTTATTCAAGAGCAGAAGCTGTTGTAAAAGTGTTATCTTCTTTTGTGACGATGGACCTTAAGGGTATGTTAAAAAGAATCTAGATATTCTTGTTATTAATTAATCTACTATTTTTATCATATTCCTATCATTTAACACCAACACAAATAGCAGATCCTCAGGCAGAGCAGTTGGTGAAGTTAGCTGCCAGGTTTTACAAGAACTTAGCCCAAATGTCAAAGCTTCTAATTGCTTCCAAAGGTGTGAAACAACCTTTACCAAGCCTCAAGTATCAAAAGCTTGTGGAAGTAACTTGCAGCCAGCTAACAGCTCCACTCTACAATTTTATGGTAGTGATGCAAAAGGTGAAGGCTTTGGAAACTCTTGTTTAAGCTAAAGCTTCACTTCTTTTGTTCAAGTGGTTTTGTTTATTCTGCCTTCTTGACTTGTAGAAACAACTGGAGAGCACGAAATCTAAAGCACTCGTCAATAAAATCAAAAGGGAGAACAGATGTATCCCCGACTTGATTTACCAAATAGAAGATTATGAGAAATATCTCATACAAATTAGCAAGGCTACAAAAATAAATTTGCTGAGGCATGCAAAACGAAGCACCTCCAGGGACTTCAAGATAATAGAGCCACAAAGCTTTTCCGTAGAGGAAGGTGCTGGAAGCCAAGATGCAGATGATACTGATGCAGCACGAGGTGAGAATGAAGAAGACCTTCGTGATGAAGAAGGAAATGGAGCAGAAGACGAATCAGTGGTTGGTGCTGAAGATGATGATGAAGGAAATGAAGCGGAAGATGCATTAATGGCTGCATACGATAGTCCACCGGTAGTAGAGGCTTCTGAGTCCGAAAATGAAGCTGAAGCTGATCTTCCTAAGGCAAAGAGAGCAAAAATGACGAGTGTTGTTGAGGACTCGGATGAAGAAGCATAAAAGAGGCAGAATTGTCAAATTTTTAAGCTGCGAGCTGTGGTAAAAGTTTGAAGTTTTTTACGTCTTTCGAAGATGGCAGCTAGCAGTCCAGTTTCCAAATCCATTTTGTAGCAGCCTTTTGGAAATTTCTTTGTAATTGAGATGTAGAAATATGTATTTGATTGTGTATATTCGCATAGTTTTACTTTTTGTGCATGAGAAGTTTGAACTTTTATGCCAAAGGATCTAAAAGAAGAAAAGGAACAAATTCCATATTATTTTGATAAATAGTAACCATGCAACTAACATATTCCTACGCGAAGGTGTGATCCTTGAAGTGATACTTATGTTTCAACAAGAATTATTGGTTCCTAATGTGAACATTCTTTGTTTTAAAATCGTTTTTAAATTCCTATAAGAATTTGAAGTTGTATATTCTATTCTTGAGTGGTACACAGCAGCTGCTTGAATCAAATCTTGGATACCTCTCTTAAAATACCCTTTTTCTCCCCCAACAAACTCTGACGGTCTGTATTTTATTTTTGAAAATGCAATCATGATATGAAATGGAGAGAAAACGGGCAAAATTACTACCAGTACTTGCTTCACCAGAGATCTAATATGATTTTTAAACAATAAGTTCGTTTTTATATGTCACACATACATTATTCTCTTCGAATACAAAGAGCTGCTAAACATATGAAAAAGAAAAAAGAAAAAAAAGAAAAAGAAGCAGGTGACCCCACTCAAGTGAGGTTTTAAAATGATGTATTAAGTTATACTACCATTTCTCTCAATACTTTTTAAGCTGGCGCGTAGACATAGATTTGGTTAGAATTTGAATATTTTTTTAAATACTAAAAAATAATATTTGAAAATTGAAGGTGTGTTTGCATATGCTTTTTATTTTAAAAAAAAAAGTTAAAGTTTTGTGACTGCAAGAAAAAATTTCACCTAAAATTACACTAAATCAGTTTTTGTGAACTTGAAAATTGATCGTATTTCATGAACAAATAATATTTTAAAAATATTTTTGGATAAAAGCCAAAATCTATGGCAGACGGGTCCTAAATTTTAACTATGAGATTTATGATTTATAATACTTTTGTACAAGTAAATGGAAATCAATTTTGAATTCTCGGGAAACTAAATACATGTAAATCGATATTTCCTTTTTGGGACCATCTAAAAGTGTAGTAGGCTGGATAAAATTTTTTACCCTTAATAAGATGTCTTTGAGTTCTACTTCTAATAATAATTTATGGTAGAAAATAAAAAATACTTCACTCTTTACTGTATCTTACACAATCTGAATTTAAATTAATTCAGTAATGAAAATTCAAATATCATATGATTATTTGAAGAAAAACAAAAGAAAAATGTTTGAAAAGGTGTGACAGTAATAAGTTAAATTCGTTCTCCCACAACTCCCGCTTTTTACCAACTGGTAGTAACATTTTTCCCTGTCGCGTAAAGCAAAATTAATACCAACTCCGAAAAGGAGAAAGGACAATCTCTTGGAAATCAGAAACACCACATACACACATCACCCACCCCACCCCACCCCCTCGCAACTCTTTCTCTCTCTTACTCATTCATTCCTTTCATCACCCGCCGCCGGAGAGGAGCTATTCTTCAGTTCCGGCGAAGGATTTTGAAGGCATGAGCGAAGACGCGAAAAGGACCGGAGGAGCTCCGGTGGCAAAGCCTACCTCCGATGATCGGAGAAGCTCCTCAGACTCGGTTCCGTCTCCTATCGGCAAAAAAATCACAATCAAAAGTGCCGATATGAAGCCTGATGTTCAAAAGGAGGCCGTCGACATTGCTATTGCTGTATATATTCGATTACAAGCATTTATGCGTTTGATTATTTTCTTCTCGTATTCTACTCCGAATTTACTGTTGTTGTTCTATGAATTTATGCGTTTTTTCTTTTGTGCTTGTTTTGTTTATGTGATTAGGCATTTGAGAAGTATAATGTAGAGAAAGATGTAGCTGAACAGATTAAGAAGGAGTTTGATAAGAAGTACGGTCCTACTTGGCATTGCATTGTCGGCAAAAACTTCGGTAAGGTTCGGAGGTTTTACATGATTTGCTTAATGCAGCTTTTATAGAAGATATCAACTTTCATTGTTACTAGAATTAGTTGATAGGAAAATAACATGGTATGACAACTGAAACTTAATTTGTAGTATTTCCGTGATCTGATGGGATGTATGCAATATATATCCGAAATGATGTGGATCTAGCACCTCACAAAGCCTTGTCTCCGGTTTCACCGAAATAATTACTTTTGCATGTTCAATGATTTGTGGATGGATCGTAAGAGGCTTCACTAGGCGAGATAGAGTTATTTGGTACCTATGCTGGCACGAGGTAGCAGTTACCAGTCTAAAGTCTGAGCTGTCGCGCAAGCTGGTTAAAATATCCACCCTTATAAAAAAATTGATTGGCGGATGGATCTGATCTTCCTGTATTAGGTGATCTTATCAAGGTCATGTTGAAAAGCTTATCTAGGGGGTTAGAAGGGGGGGGGGGATTGTCTTCTCTTTGGTGTTGATCCTATCCAGAAAAGGTCATAACCTCTAATGTCTAATCTCTAATAATATAAAAATTTGTAAGTACCATGAGGTTTCAAGTTCAAATTTCAGCAGAGGCAATAAATCTTTAGCTGATTTTCTTCATAACTTGGTTGGGAGAGTTACCTGGTACCTGTGTTGGTTGGAGGCAGTAACTACCCGGTGGAATAGTTGATGTGCGTGCAAGCTGGCCCAGACACCATCATCATTAGAAATATTGTATACTAAAAGTGAGAAACATCATGGATTTGTAGCTACTTGAAAAAGTGCGACTGAAGGACCCTTTTCATGAAATTGTTCTAGTGTTTGTTTGATCTTTATATAATGAAGATACCTTGTGATTAGCAATGGTCTTGCGAGAATGAGCATTAATGATAATGCGGTAATATGTAAGCCATTTACCTTTTTGTATGCTCTTGAAAGAAGCTCAAATGGTGGATGATGCAGCGACAATTAGTTGGATGTGTCTAAACAAGTATCTCATTCAGTTCTGTACTCGTGAATAGCATATGGAAAGTTTCATGGTTTTGTGTTTCCTTTCTGTTTTTTGAAGAGTACTCAAAGCAGCAGATTTGCAACTATGTGTACACTAGGACAATGGTTTTGAAGCTTCAGTGTAAAATTTGAATATATTTACAATTGCAACAAACTAATAGTTGCTTCTTTCATTTATTGATCTCTGCTGTTTTGACAGAGTCGTCAGTTTGGTAAGTGCTAAGATAATGATTTTTAACCTAAATTTTACTGTTTCTTGTGACCTTTCTAAAGCATCTGCACCTCCCAGTCTGTAAATTGTATTTGCTTGTTTAGAGTGGAAAATCTGCGGTTAAAGAAAGTATTCTTTGTTGGTTGTCAAAAAGAAAAATTAAAAATAATAATAAGGACGGTATTCTTTGTTGACTTGTAGTGGATATCATATTTTTTCTCCTGGATAACCAGACAATCACTTTTCTTTCTAAGCGCCCTTTGGTCAATGCTAGTTGCAATGAGACAGTGGCCCTAGTTCATAGGAGTTCGCGAGTGACAAGTAACATTCAGCAAAAGCCAGAAAAGGCCAACCTTGTATATTACATGGACTGTTTGAAAATGAATTTCTTAAAGATTTGGGCTTGAGAGAAGAAATGAATGTGGAAATGCCTTTAAGATCTAAGATAGAGAACGTAGAAATTTGATCTCTATCAAGGCGTCTTATATAAACTGATAGAACTTCTCTTTTCATGTATATTCATATTATCTGGAATGACCAAAAGTAGAAGTGAGTATTCAATTGCGGAAGCAAGAATACTGTATTTGTTTTCTTAGTCTTTGAGTAGACCGATGTTCAACTATGGTCACTAACTGAACAAATTTGAGTAAGGTATTGTTGGTATGTCAAAGCCATTTCAACCTATCAGATGCCCTCTATCTGTCATGCTCGTTGGATAATGTTTGTCGGCACCCCTCTTACAGTTTCAGGTTTAGTGGTTTAGTTGGTCCCACGTCAGGTTCTGCTAGACAGTTTAAGCCTCTTTCATGTGAAGTTCAAGGCAGATGAACTTTAAGAGTGTATGTACCTGTTATTCCGGAGGTCGATGGCGATGAAAAAAGTTCTGCCAGGTCTCTGGTGGTTTACAGTGAACTTATGCAGTTAACACCAACCTGTTGCCAAGATCTCTTTGGTCTGTCTAGCTTTTATTTGAATTGATTAACCTAAATTTTTTCATTTGGTGTAATTGGGGTGGAGGATGATAGATAGTGCTTATAGAGGTGTGGTCATACTATAGAAAATGACTAAGCGTTGCAAATCACAAATTTTTCTGTGATAAAAGTTGGCTAAGTCATTCAAAAGAAGGAAAGACAGTCACCGGTTTGCTGCTTTGCCATATCATTGTTTTGGTAGTGCTGACAGGTTATAGAGTTTGACAGAATGAAACTTGTGGTGCTCATTATTCTTCAACAAATGTGTTTGCTTAGAAGGTTATTATAATTGACTAGCTTGATTTACAGCTCATTTTGCAATTAGAGTGGTGATATTTGTGCTTTGTCTCTTGTAGGCTCTTATGTGACTCATGAGACAAATCACTTTGTCTACTTCTATTTGGATTCAAAAGCTGTTCTTCTGTTCAAATCTGGCTGAGCTTGGTATTGATATCGATGGAGAAGCTAATGAGACTTACGGCGGATGATGATGCTATATATTTTGCCTTTGCACGTATTCTTTTGATAATTCCAAGCTGCAACTATTTGGTGGAAAATTCTTGTACCTGTATATTCCTGTTTTTACTTTGTGTAAACAATTCTAAACTTGATCACATTGTTCTTTAAGTTGTACGTTTATGCTTGATAACTTGAGGCAAAACAGAAACTATGGGTTTATTGAGTGGCGAGAAAAGCCAGTGGTCAGTTTCAGACAAAGCGCTGAAGATTTCTAGCTCTGTAAGACTCTTATACTTTGTGTTACAGAACTATTGGCTTAGAACTTTTAAGAGTAGTATTTGATCATATGATTAAGGTTTTGTCTTAGTGGGAACGGTCATCACTTTTGTAAAGATTTGGCAATCTCACGAGAAGAATATGAAACTTCTAATATCTGGTGAAAGGCTTGAATTGGAAATGGTAGTTGTTTATGGCACTTATATCTCAATCTGATGTGTTAAACAAATTCTCTAGTCCTCACATAAAGTCCTAAAGGTGGATGAGAATCAAGTTACTGTGTATTTTCAGGTCGACCATTCATTTTGAATGGTGTAGGAGAGGTCTAATTGAGGATTTAAACTTGTACAATGTGGCTTGAATTTGAGCTCTTGGTCACTGGATTGTCCCTGAGATTGTACAGTTTGTTTTTATGGGAAATAATAAAGTGGTTTTTACTTTTAAATATTAGGAATTTGAAAACTTAAATTTTGAAAAAGAACGCAAGTACAATTCATTAATCGCTGCAGTTGTCCCCCAAGGTTTTTCTTTCAATCGCTATTATTGGAGTGGTGTGATGGCCGCCCCCATACTTTGAGTATGCCCCTCTCTTGACATTTACCATTTGTACAGTAAAAATTTACTCGGATTCGGTGTTTGCACTAATCTAACGAATACATGATATATGTATTCACATATATTCTATCACTAAATCATAGTTCATTAATACAAGTCACTTTAGTTTTTTGCTTAATTATGATAAATTAGTATGATTTGGTGTAAATATAGGGTACATTCTCTTTTTCTTTTTCTTCGCACATATACAACAAGAGAAAATGAAGGTCTATTCGAGCAACAATCACCTTTGAACTCTGTTGTTTTGCGGTTCAAGTTGTATCTTTTTGGCCTCTGTGTTTTCTTGTTAGGAACAAATAAGTTGAAGAAGAAAATTTCCTTCTTAGCTTTTGAAAGAAATTAACAAAATAGGAATTTCTTCCTCTAGCTTCAAGTATGATACTCTTGAAAATCAAAGAAAAGCTGCAATGATACCATTGGTTTTATTTGACAGCAGAATTTAAAAGGAAAATGGCACCTACTTGAAATGTTAATCTATGGTAATTTTACTTCCAAAAAGATAATAATAAGTCAATAATAGTTCAAACAAAGTGGCACTTTTGGCAAAAGCAAAAGTTGTAAGTTGTGTTTAAAAAAATAACTACTCTCTCTATCTGACTATATGTGTTTGAAAAAAAATAATCTGATTATATGCGATACTATTTGACAGGACATGAACTTGAGATATTAATTTAAATTGTATAATGTGTTACTTATGGATAATGAAAACCAAAAAAATACCAGATAAAATGAAATAAATATCCAAAAAAGGTACTTACTCCCTTCTATGTGACATTCTTTCTTGTTAGTTCGTCCAAAAATAATAAATTGTTCTTTTATATTTAAAAATAATTTAACTTTAAATTTTTTATTTAATCCTTAATGTTATGCTATAAAAATATCATAAAAGATTTAATTCTTAAGTTATGTTTCGAGTCAAAAGCCACATAAATTAAAGCAAATGGAACAAAAACAAATAAAATGACTTCTAATCAACTGTAAATAAAGTAGAGAAGACAAAAGATGGGCCAAACCGTCCCTTTCGGAGGGGAGAGCTGTGCGGACCAAAATGGCAAAGGGCAAAAAGACTCTGAACTGGCAAAAAGTTCAAGGCCCAAATGATTCCACCAAAAGTACGGAATTATATCAATTGGATTAAAATAAATAAATAAATAAATATCATTTGGATTCTTCGAAAATGCCTACCTGAAGAGAAAAAGATTCTTCTTGAATCTTGTTTATTTGCTTGATTATTGGCACGAAAAATGCTTTTGTTTAACTTCATTCGTTTTTGGTAATTAGCTTTTGGTCATTTATTTTTTACAGTAGCATCTAGCCAACAATAAAAATAGATATATGTAAAAAGTATGTAATGATTGTTTGGAAATATGAATATATAAGTTATTATTAGTTTCATAATATACATAAACTTGTAGTAAAAGAGCAGTTGATTCTTCGAATAGTAATTGTATCATAAAAATTAATTAAAGGGGATTATATTCAAGAATAAATGAGATTGGTTATATCTTGTTCTAGGAGACTATCAGTCGAAATCCATCATAAATTGATTGGTTTTACGTTAACTATTAGTCTATCGGTATGTTACAATTCTCTTCTTTTATCCTTTCTTTTAATTCGGATTAAGACGTAATTGTTACCGTTGCTATTTGATTGTTAATATGCTTGTGAGTAGAGAGGGAAAGGAAAGGTGGAAAATATTCTTGCTTTGTTTCATACAATAATTTTAATAGGAATCGTATATGAAATCGGAGCTACCCGATTTTACTATTTGATCGAGACTGGTACGTTGCATTGAAAGTCAGCTTCGGTCAAATCATGGAGCTAAGACATTGAGTTCGAGATCGAAGTCTCTTTCGATATAGAGGTTGGTATCAATCGAAGCCAAGGGAGACAGACTCCGAGTAATGTCGGAGATAGATTAGTAACGGAAGAGCGAGATATCTGTGATTGATCGATGATCATGGCGTAAATCTTAGAACGGATCAAATCAGAAGCGGTTAATTAGCTAATTTGTGATTTTCTTCTGTAATTAGAGTTATACCATAAGTAGAATTCCTCTACTATATAAAGAGGAGTTCTAATCATTTGTAAGCATCATCATTCACAGAGATAAAAGCAATACAACTCTTTCTTTCTCACTTACATTATTGTTCATCAATTTGTTCCATTTTCTATTGTTCTTGCACTTATCAGTGCGAGAGTATCTCAACTTGAGGGTTGGAGCTTCATTTGAACTTTGGTTTGATTTATTTATAATTCAATTCCGTCATTTACCTTCATATTTAATAATAAATAAATCAAACCAAAGTTCAAATGAGTATCTCAACTTGAGGGTTGGAGCTTCATTTGAACTTTGGTTTGATTTATTTATAATTCAATTCCGTCATTTACCTTCATATTTAATAATTAATGTTGAGTGAAATCACATATCCTTAAAACAACAATATAATTTTTGATTGTTATCCAAATTTTAGGGTAAACAGTTTGGCGCCCACCGTGGGGATAAGGATAATAGTGATTGTTCAATACTAATTCCGATAACACACACTATTTTACGCTTGTTCTTGTAAGTATTTTTTTCAGGATAAAACATGTCAAACTCACAAACAGCACCCACACATGGTGATAATGGCCTCGGATTTCACAGGAAAAACAACAATGTAGCTGCTCCAGGGGTCGAGGTGTCTCAGGATGATCTCGAGGGAGCACCAATTGCCAATCCAGTCGATGTCAGTTCGCAATCGCCTTAAATGCAAATTTGGGCGCAGATCCCAAAGGGAGCGCACGCAGAGAAGGCCGATCTGGTGGTCGAGGTACATAGGGCGGAGGATATGGAGGAGTCGGCCTACTAGTAATATTCAAGATGTTACAGGCTCAACAAGCCGCTATTGCACAACTACAAAATCAGCATCGAACACCGAGTGAGGTCGAGCCGGAAGTCGCCCGCCGAACTGAGCCAGTGCCAGAAAGATCGAATGCTAATGAATCGGGGACTGACCCCGCCGTAAGAAAGATGCTCGAGGAGCTCACCAAATGAATTGAATCAGGAGAAAAGAAAATTGAGGCAAATGATAAGAAAGTAGAAACGTACAACTCTCGGGTTGACCAGATACCGGGGGCACCGCCAATTTTAAAAGGAATGGACTCAGAGAAGTTTTTGTAGAAGCTGTTCCCCCCAAGTGAGGCTCTGAAGCCCATTCCGAAGAACTTCTGTATGCCGGAAATCCATAAGTAAAATGGGACCACCGATCCCAACGAGTATGCCACCTTCTATACATGCGCCATCAAAGGAAATGATTTGGAAGATGATGAGATCAAATCTGTTCTACTGAAGAAAATTTGGAGAAACTCTATAGAAGGGAGCAATGATCTGGTACCACAATCTACCGCCAAATTCTATCGACTCATTCTCTATGCTTGCAGATTCTTTCATAAAGGCACATGGCGGGGAAATAACGTTTGCGACAAGGAAATCAAACCTTTTCAAAGTGAAACAAAAGAATAACAAAATGCTGAGGGAGTTCGTGTCTCGGTTTCAAATGGAACGCATGGAATTACCACTGGTCACAGACGATTGGGCTGTTCAAGCCTTTACTCAGGGGTTGAACGAACGAAGTTCGATAGCTTCACGTCAACTGAAGCAGAATCTAATTGAATATCCGGTGGTAATCTGGGCCGATGTGCATAATCGGTACCAATCGAAGATCAGAGTCGAGGATGACTAATTGGGAACTCCTTCCGGTTCTGTATATCAGAACAAGCCCGTAGGAAGAAACCAGAGGGATATCGATAGGGAACCTCGGTCGAACACAGAACGATATCGGCCGTACAACGCAGATCGCATAAACGGCAGCCCCGGACGCAATCCCATCCGAAACGATCGAAGGGGCGATCGAGGACAGAGTTCTCGGGCTTCATGAGCAAAAGTGGTTTCGATAAGCATGTCGATCCCACAGAGGCACCACGATTATCGGAGTATTTATCGGAGTATAACTTCAAAATCAACGCATCAGGTATTGTGTCGGCAATTGTAGAATCAAAGATACTAGATGGCTCAGACCCATACAAACTGATCCTTCCTAGAGAAACCCCAATCTAATGTGCAAGTATCACGGAACGCATGGCCACAAAACTGAAGACTGCAGACAACTGAGGGAGGAGGTAGCCCGTCTATTCAACGAGGGCCACCTTCGAGAGTTCTTAAGCGATAGAGCCAAAAACCATTTCAGAGAAAGGAACGCCAACAGAAAAAATGAACAAGAAGAGACACAACATGTGATCCATATGATTGTCGGTGGGTCGATATTCCACAAGGGCCCGTGTTCAAACGCACTAAAGTATCCATTACAAGGGAAAAACGGACCCGAGATTATGTGCCAGAAGGCACCGTATCATTCAACGATGAGGAAGAAAAAGGAATCTCTCAACCCCACAATGATGCTCTGGTAATTTTTATCCTTATGAATAAAATCCAGGTTAAGCGTGTGTTAATTGATCCAGGGAGCTCGGAAAATATAATTCGATCGAGGGTTGTAAAGCAGCTCGGCCTACAAGATCAAATCGTACCTGCAACTCAGGTCCTGAATGGTTTCAACATGGCCAGCGAAACAACTAAAGATGATTTTACCAGTGAACGTAGCTGGGATTATATAAAAAAACCAAGTTCCATGTAATCGAGGGCGATATGAGGTACAACGCCCTGCTCGGAAGGCCCTGGATTCACAACATGAGGGCAGTCCCTTAGACTCTCCATCAAATGCTGAAATTCCCAACACCGGACGGAGTGAAAACAATATATGGGGAGCAACATGCTGCAAAATAAATGTTCGTGGTCAATGATGTAATACCGATATCGGTGCTTTCGACAACAAAGGGATCGGATGTCAAAGGAAAACAAGAGGCCAAATAGAAACCACATCCACCAGCCTCGACTCAGTCGGAAAATCAGAGAATGGAAGAAAAGGACAACGATTACTGGATCCCTCGATCCTTCATTATTCCCGAAGATTCCACCGCCACCAAATCGACAGTCGAAGAGCTGGAACAGGTTAGATTGATCGCGTATCTACCCGAACGAAAGGTATATCTGGGTACGGGGTGTTATACCACATTTTAACACGGGTCAAATTAGAGTATAACCTATTGGAAAGACCGAGGTTTAATTAATTAAAGAATCGCCACCTAATTATTTTAACGGTGAATTAGGACACCAATTTTAGCTAAATAGTGCTTAAAGTTAAAATGCATTAAAGTAAACTCCATTTTATGTTCTACTTAATCTTAAAAATTCTAGGAAGAGTTCTAATTAATCTTACAGGGAAGGTTATTAAAGCACCCTATATGATCCGCTAATAACGGTTAACCGGTCAAACTTAGGTTAATTATTTTTTTTTTAAAAAGGTGTTTGAGACGTAGTAAAATAATTCACTTTGAAAGCATTACTAAGTAATTGCCTAAATAAAACTTATACAATAAGCAAAAACGGCCTTTAGAATTAAACATTGAAACAAACAATTTTGTTTAACTCCAAATGCAATAGAGTTCTAAATCAAATAATTTAAAGAAAAGGCCGGCCAAAATCCAATTTTTGAAGACTCACGTTTTAAAATGAAAAGTAGTTCAAGTTTTCAAGCTTATTAAGACATGATGAGGAGAAAAGAATTTCCTTCCTTAGGTCTCATATAAAAAAATGCTACCCCCAAAGCACTAAGTGTATTGTATCCTTTTAAGTCCTTATTAAAAAGATACTTTGCTAAAACTAAAGTTGTAATTTTAAATAATAAAATTAATCATCAATCACAGGTTCGAATAAAACAAATCACATAAATTAACAATATTAGACAAAGTAAGTAAAAAGACAAAAGCCGCCATAGGCGACCCCAAACGATTTTCTTATTTTCTTGCTATCCGATGCATCTATGGGATATGTTATGCAATGCCCTCCATGTAGTGGTGGTGATAGGGTTGAGTCTCTATGAGACTCCACTACGACAATCTCGAATTAAGACTTCATTTTCTCCAAAGTGTACATGCAAATAAAAGAAGAAACGAAAAATAAAATTAGAGGGGAAACTTATGCTTAATGGAATAAATGGCAAACCAAAGACACGTAAAATTCCTAATAATAAGCTATAGCTACACCATGCTCCATTTATTGAAACAAATGAAGATTAAAACAAGTTTCTTGGCATTTCAAGTAGTTGATCAGACTCATACTACACTTTTATTTAGAAGTATATGTATTGATTTTGACTTATAACTTGTATCACTAAAATTACTAGGCAAATTACACTAGATCGATAGTCTGGAACAAAACTAATCTCAAATGACGATTGACGACCAAGGTCTCATTTTAATCACTTTGGCTATTCATAGTCATCAAAAGAACAATAATACTTTTCGGCAATTGAAGAAAATGCATACAGTTCTACAAACAAATTATGAATCCCATCTTCATGAACATGTCTAGCTTATCAACAAGTTTCTTTCTTAAAAGGAATTTATGATCTGGGAAGGACGTTTTAGCTAATCATGAAGTAATAGTTTAGGCTACTAACTTCATAAAATTTCCTTCAAACATACATATTCTAACAAGACATGTTAAGCCGAAATTCGACATCGAACATGTGCTTACATAAATATTATATCTGACAGTTTTCTTTCACTTAAAATAGGACTAAAACATAACACATCCTAAATAATAATTTTCTACTGCATGAAGAGCTAATAAGTAATAGTTTGTAGGAGCAAATAATGAAAACAGAGCGACGACTCAAAGTACTTACCTCACAAATTAATAAGAAGCACTTTGAATGTCAAAAAAAGGAAATGGAAGTAACAACATTTTTCTTCAATATGTGCAGATCATAAACATACTTGGATATGCGGAATTGAAAAGAGAAGAAAAAGCACTGACCTATTTCAGGGCAATGAACTGAGGCATTAGCTTTGGATCTACCGAACTCCAACCACGAAAGCGCTACCTCGAACTGGCGTTAAACACCGGAATGAACACCAAAACGCCTCTGTTTCGGTTAAGAAACCAACAAAGGCCGAGAAGCTAAGTTTTGTAGAGTAGTTTTTTAAAGAGGCAAAAATGAGCAAAGAGTAAGTGAGTATTAAGGTTAGCAATAACGAGTAAAGATCCCCCAAAATTTCTTCCAGAAGCGAGTATTTATAGAGGTAACTCTAGGATTTCAATTTTGAGCGGGATTTCAAATTAGCCATTTTGAGAGTCAAAATAGCCGTTCAAAAAATGGTCGAATTGCATATGTGAGACAAGATTTGTACGAAAATGGAGTGTACATCTTTCTGGAAAAGCTTATAAAAGTTAGAATCTTTGACACAAATAGGAAGAAGTAAAAATCTACTCTAGAGAAGAGGGCAGGCGTATGGAGAAATGTTTTGAGAAAACCTAGCTATGATATTTTGTGGGGCAACATGACTAATGTGAGGAGAGGATTGTTGGGCTGTAGAGAAAAGGATTTTGACCATCTTTTTGGGCTTTGTTCGGTTGAAATGCAATAGCCTTTTCTACTTCTTTTAATTGTGTCTTTGGATTTCTATCTCTGAAAGATTATTGTATTAACCACATTATATTATATAATAATATTAGCATATTAATACTGAGTAAGTAATTAAATTAATCAATATGCCTTAGACATATCATAATTACTAGTATAAAATTATGAGATACTTTGAGGTAACTATTATGCTAACTGTTGAATAAAATACTATAATATCATTGGAGTAAATATTTATATGATATAGGATTGAAGAAATATTTACTATTTGATTAAATAAAGAACGTGATATACTTTTAGCAAAAAATAATAAATTTTTATTAGAATAATAATGGTAGTAATATTAATAATAGTAATAATAATAACAATAATCAAGATATTACGTATGTCTAGTTTGTGTCAAAATAGTTGAATAACTTATTTTTTTCTTACATTATTAGTAGCATTAGAAGCTCAAAGATATAATTTGAAAGAAAAGAGGGATAAAATTAGATGTCAACACAGGGTTAACCTCCGAACTCATGAAAAAAATCATTAAAATTCTTATTGATAATATGTGTTGTTTTGCTTGGTTCCACTTAGATATGACAGGGACACCCGGAGATAACAACATATCGATTGAGTCCGGATCTGAAGTTCAGACCGGTAAAACAAAAGATAATGCCACAGTCCAAGGTAAAACATGCATTCATCAAGGACAAGGTAACCAAACTTCTCAAAATAGGATCCATTCGAGAAGTAAAATATCCCGAATGGTTAGCAAACGTATTTGTAGTTCCTAAAAAGGGGAACAAACTCAGGATGTGCGTAGATTATAAAGATTTAAACAAAGCATGTCCCAAAGACTCTTTTCCTCTGCCGAATATCGATCGCATGATCGATGCCACAGGCATCCACGAGATCCTTAGTTTTGTCGACATCTACTCCGGGTACAATCAAATTCAAATGAACATGGAGGATCAGGAAAAGACTTCATTCATCACTAAATATGGCACATATTGTTATAACGTAATGCCTTTTGGACTAAAAATGGCGGTGCTACTTACCAACGCCTAGTGAACAAAATATTCTAAGAGAAAATAGGTAAATCAATGGAGATATATATTGATGATATTCTAGTTAAGTCCCTGCGCAGAGAGGACCATTTAACACATTTGCAGGAAACCTTCAACATATTGAGAAAATATAATATGAAACTCAACCCCGATAAATGTGCCTTCGGGGTCGGTTCGGGCAAGTTCTTCGGCTTTATGGTGTCGAATTGAGAAATCAAAATCAAGCCCGATAAAATCAAGGCGATCGAAGACATCACAGTCGTGGATAGAATTAAGGAGTACAAAGATTGACAATACGAATAGCCGCCTTAGGCCGGTTCATTTCGAGGTCTTCAGATCGAAGACACAAGTTCTTCTCGCTGCTCAAAAAGAAGAACAATTTTGCTTGGACCCCAGAATGCCAACATGCGTTGGAAAAATTGAAGCGGTATCTCTCGAGTCCACCATTGCTTCATACTCCTAAAGCAGACAAACAACTCTACTTATACATAGCAGTCTTGGAAGTCCCGATAAGTGGTGTCCTAGTTCAAGAAGAGCAAGGTACACAATTTTCTGTTTATTATGTTAGTCAAACTTTAGGTGAGACCGAGACTCGGTACCCATGACGGCGCCTCACCCACACTACTATATACATATGAAGGCAAGGGTCGTGTAGCTTTTACCCGAATGATCGGGATCGAATCCACATGGAGCCTATATATGGAAATGAGTGTATAAGTGATCTAGAAGGGCCGAGTGTCTTTAATTGCACTTCTAATCATTTGTTGGTGTTGAACTATACTAAGTGTATTCTATTGTTTGTAAGCTGATTAATGACTAACTTTGTTTTGTTTTTGTTGTTATTCTCTAATATTGATAAGGGAACTAGGGTCGTGACTGTTGTCTAGGTGGATACACAAAGGAATTCAATTCTAAGGTCGGGGAATTTGCTAGGGATATATCTATAACCAAATCACGAAGGTGCTCACTCTATACCTCTCGGTAGTTTGAGTGATTATACCCTAATTGCCGCTCCCGGGTCCAATTGGGTGCCTAATAATCAAGCAATATAGGTTTAGGTAGGGTGTTACTCTCTCGAGGTTTAACCCGTTAACTAGGGCTCAAGTAGGGTTTTACCATTTCTGGGTTTAACCCCTTTGATTGGGACTACCAATCTCTTGATAATGCCCTAATTTCCTATTAGGCTAATTTCTAGACTCAAGTCTTCTTTCTCAAGAAAGACCCAAGTCATGAAAAGGTTAATTAGTGTTTGCAACCACTAATTATAGCAATAAAAACCTTGAAATAGACTAAATAGCTAACACCCATTAATTTTCCAACCTTAATTTCAAAATCCCATTATATACCTACACTAGGGTTGAGCCACAACCCTATCTAATGGGTCTAGCTACTCATAATCATAGATGAGAACAATGATAGAGAAGAAGAATAACCCATTTAATTGATTCCTAACAATGAAATTGAAGTTTTCAATGTTAAAAATGCAAGAACAAGGCTAAAGAAATAAAAACCCTAAAATATTCACGAGCTCTCCACTCTGAAAAACAACAGATATTACAATATATGTAAAGAAATTACAAAATAGTCTATTTATAGTCTGCCAAATTTTCGGACAAAAATACTCCTTCAAGACCACCGCGGACCGCGAAAACATTGGTTGCTGATTTCTGGTAAGTGTCGACCGCGGACCGCGAAAAGGGGACCGCGGCCGCGGTGAATACTTGTGTCATGAATCGAACACACTGGATTGCCACCGCGGTCCGTGAAACTTTGACTGCGGCCGCGGTGGGGACTTGCAATTCTCTGGAGCTCACTGGAACTCCACCGCGGTCCGCGAAACTACGACCGCTGCCGCGGTGGATGAGGGCCTTGTTTTCGAGCTTCACTGAAATTCCACTCTGGTCCGTGAAACTACGACCGCGGCCGCGGTGGATAATTGGTTCACACTTGACCTTACTGGACCTCCACCGCGGACCGCAAAATGAGGACCGCGGCTGCGATGGCCTTCTTTGTCTTGAGCAACCTTGTTGGGTTTGATCCTTTTGCCGGATTCACTCCTATTTTGAGCATATTTTAGACTGAATTCCTTCATTTTTGGTTCAATCCTGCAACAAGCACAACGTGTAAGCTTTCCGCGCCATTTTGTGTAACATTGTATCCAAAATTCATGTATAAGGGAACGGAAAACGAGGCAAAAATCCAAGTTATCAACTCCCCCAAATTTAAGCTCTTGCTTGTCCTCAAGAAAAACAAAATAATCCCCACCCCTATGATAGATTTCACAAAAATTTGGCTGTACTAATGGTGATCTCAACTAGCATCAATTGGAACTAACCATAGCCCCTATGCGAATGAATCATTGACAATGATTAAACTTTTCAAAACCATAGTTTCAAGTGTGATACAAGAGCTTCAAGGGTTGTTCCAACTCATCAGTGAACTTCTAACTATTACCTCGGTCAGTGTGGATCCCAGACTCTTATTCCGTAACTTTCCCTAAGCATCTCACCTTGTAGAATAATGACACTCAGAACGAGGAATATGGTGAATCGCTCATCTCTCATCAAGGAAAGAGTCCCAAGTTCGTCTCAAAGTACGATAGGCTTTCCCTTTGTGTACATCACCACTAATGTAGGCTTCACTCAACCTGAGATCATATAGGGCTTTTGTGGAAGCATGATGAAGGCTTTTGGTTAAGGGTAGGAAGTATTTGGTCAGAGTGAATCTTATCTTTCCTTAGGCACTTTATTTTTTTTATTGCTCTCAGATTTTCTTGACTCTTTGAGTCCTTTTATATTTTGTAGGGTTGGAGAGACACTGCTTCATTAATTCCCTCTATCTTCTTCTTATGCTTTCCAAACTTTTGGCATCACTTTTTCATCAATTTCCTTTATTTCTTTTTCTTGTTAATTCTTTTATTTTCATTCTTTTTCATTGCCTTTTCTCTTTTCTTTCTTTTGTGCCTTCTTTTTCACTTCATCATATCCCTCGTCTCTCCCCCAAACTTATGCTTTTTTCCTAGCGCCAAGAAAAAGACCGGGTGCCAACAGAGGGCAAAAGAATGGTTAAAGGCTTGTAACTTGGGTTGAAAGAAAAGGCTTAAGGCTCAAAAGGGTTGACTATGGAATATGTATTTTGAAAGGTCATGGAAGTGTTCAATTCTTTGTTCAAGCCAAGGAAAGCCTATAGTCACTTCTCAAGTCAAATTACACCTAGAATTTCGTCTAGACAACACTCAGGGCAAGTTCTAGACTAGTGGCACGGAACTTGGACTTGCAATTACAAATTTCTCACTACTCACAGTTAAAGGATTGTTACAGAAACCGAGTTGAGGGCCCACAACGACCTTAGTCGTGCTTTGAGTAACAAAATGGTCCCGAAGAACCACCCGATGATTATCAACCAACACAAGAGTCTCAATATCGTCACTATCACCATCCTCAACACAACGGGTTGTCTTTGACCATGGGATCAAAGGCAACTGTGTTAGGCCCAAGTGAAGCTTTTCTTGAGGCACCATTATTGAAAAACAAAATAACAAGAAAAGGAAAAACAAACTCAAACCCTTAAGAAGGTTGTCACACCGTCCATCCTTGGGAAGAGCCACCCGGTTCACACAAGTTCCACCTTTGGAAAGAACCGTGGCGTTAAGAAAACCAAAGGCTTATTGCTCGCGCGAAAACCAAACAAGAAGCTATGAAAGAAAAGTAAGAAGCTATAAAATAGAAAAGAAATGCGTAAAATAACGTAAAGTGCGTGGGATGGAATGAATATGTACAATAGGGGAATTAGATGAATATACATAAGGGATAAATATTTACAATGTATAGTTATCTTATACATACCAAAAAGGGAAATAACGTAAAGAAAAAGAAACAAAATGTTATTTTCATTATACAATCCGATGTAGCTAAAATCAAATGCATGTAGGGCCACTCCCCCAACTAAATGAAAGAATTTTCCTCAATGCTATATAGCAAAAATAGTGCACAAAATATAGGAGAGAGAGAGAGTAAAGAAAACTCCTTATTGTCCCTCGGCCATCTGTGGTCCCTGCTGTTCTGTCTGAGATGGGGAATCTGTAGGAGGTGGGTCTGGTATAACATGTGATGGAGCTCTGGTGGGCTGGGCCTCCTGGCTCTGAGCCTGAGTGTGCTCTGTGGGAGGGTCTGCCAGTACACGTCTGATGTTCTGGGCACGGGGCATGACCTTCCTCTTCTTCAGTGGCCTCACCGGCTCCTCCTCCTGCACTGACTGAGGCACTGGCTGCTGCTCTGGCTGGGGCTCTGTGGGGTCGGCTAGTAGCATCTCCAATGGATCTGATCGCCTGATAGCTTGTCGACCTCCTTTCTCAGCTTCGCCACCTCCTCCTTTGACGCCCTAGTCTTCCTCAGCTTCTTTGTTTCTTTGGACAGCTTTGTCAATGCACTCTCATGTGCACCCACCGCGTCCAGGATTTTCTTCTGGCTCTCCAAAATTTCTTTCAGAGTGTCCTTAATGGACTGTTGGACCTGTGGTGGGAGAGGAGTAGCTGGGGCTGCCATGGCTGTAGAAATTGCAGTCAACTTTGTAGTAGTTGACTGCATCCAGTTGGTGAGGCTAGTCAGTGTCATGTTCAACCGTTGAGCAGTCATGGGATAGGCTCTGGTGGAGGGGATGTCAGTGGCGGCGGAGGTGGACGGGCCAGGAGCCTCATCTAGAATGGCAGGCTGGGGCAGGGAGGGTTCCGCTACCACCATTGGCTCTTCAGACTGGTAGTGGAGGCAACTGACTTTCCCTTTGACTTGTTTTTGGGGTTATCCTCATCCTTCAAGTCATACCAGGAGAAGGGTGCTTTGGGCTTGACTTTGGTGTCAAAGCGCTTCATAGTGACTTCCTGGTCTTCACAATACATGGTCAGATAATGAGGAAAAAGGTAAGAAGTATCACCTGTGCTGACCACCCGGCTAATGACCTCAGACTTCACATTCCCCACATTGATGGGGTACCCAGCCATGATAAAGCCACTAATACTGCCCTACTGAGAGGGAGGGTCTAGTCATGGTGTGTCGGGTCTAGCCTGCTGCATACAAAAGTCTCCCACCCTTTTGCTTCGAAGTTCAGGGTCCTCCTGGTGATAGTCTTCCCAGCCGTTAGCCACTCCGGGATGTCCTCGGGCTTGACCAAGTGTAAAGCCAACCAATTTCTCGCAGCATCCTTTTCTGCCAGTTTTTCCCGGTAGAATGAATCATCCACATCATCCATATCCAAATAGTCATTTAGTGAAGGTCCATCAAAAGGCACTGTTAGATTGCGGACTTTGGATGCCTTTGAGTCCTTTTCCATAAAAAGCAAATTAGTGTAGAATTCCTTCACTATATGCTCATTTGCCTCCGAAAGATGCTCAGTGAAATAAGACCACCCTTTCCTATCTCGGAACTGCTGCCTCACATTGGGGTTGTAAGTGGATAAATCTTTCATTGAAAAGGTACGCTCTGGGATAAGTGACCGTGCAGTCCACAACTCCCTAAATCTATGGAAGGCTTTCTCACTGACAAAATGATCCTTCCACACATCCGGATTCCGAGTGCGCTCGACCCCTTCAACCACCTGCGCATCCCCTTTGCTGTCACTTGAATTTTCACCAAATAAGGAAGTTATAGGGGAAGTAGAGTATGAGTGTGCAGTGGAGGAGGATTTGGATGGGGAAACTGCTCGTGCTGGGGCCGGGAGAGATGAGACAGGGTCCATTGGGGATGATTGTGATGAGTCCTCCTCTGACGGAGCATATTCACTTCCTGATGGTGAAGGAGGAGAGTCTGTAACCCGACTGGGCCATCATGATGACTGAGGAGGCAATGTAACTTTGGATGGTTGCCTTGGTTCCCCCGGGCCTCTCCCTGTTTGAGTTTCTCCTCTACCCATGTTTTTACGACCGCCTCCATGAGATAGTACCATTACCTGCAAAGTACACATAAGTGAACATGGTTAGTTTCCCGAGCATTGATGTGCAGACACTTCAGTAGTCAATGAAGTATAAGCATACTGGAATGAGGCAACTGCGGACCACGAAAAGTTGACCACGGACCGCGGTGGAAATCATTAACTGAGCAAGACACACTGGGAATGACTTCGCAGACCACAAAAAGTCGACCGCGGCCGCGGCCGCAAAGTTATATCCAGTGTGGTATGAATTTTGTACCGCAGGGACCGCGGACCACGAAAAGTTGACCACGGTCTGCAAAACAACGGATTGGTTTATGCAAAATGAAGCATCGCGTTCCGTGAAAAATGGACTGCGGACCGCAAAAAATGGACCGCGGACCGTGGACCGCGAAAGTGGCTATTGACCTAGGGTTCCCAGAATTTGCAATTTCTACGCTAAAGTGTTCATTGAGATAAGACCTACACAAGTAATCAGTGCAGTTGCATTCCAAAGGACTATTATGCACCTATTTGGGCTAACCCTAACATTTACAAGCCTAAAAAGAGAAAATAATAATGAAAAAGAAGTTGAAAAATAAAGAAAATAAAGAAATTAAGAAGTCAATGAAGCACAAACACACTTACTAGATGCTTGGATGATAGTATGGATGTGAGCAATGAATTTCAGAGAATGCAAAAGTGAGACATGGTTGAAAGTGGCTTAGACCAGCTACAGTGCGAAAAGTGTGAAATAAAACCCTAGAGGCCTATTTATAGAGAGAGCTAGGGACCACCCCACCTACCTACCGCGGACCACAAAAAATCGACTGCGATCCGCGGTCATTCAATGGCTTAAGGCATAAGAAATAGATGGGCTTCGCGGACCGCAAAAAGTCGACCGCGGTCGCGAAGCAGATTCTAGTGAACTGTATTTGAAGCATGTTGACTTCACGGACCGCGAAAAGGATACCGCGGCCACGAAGTCAATTTCCAGTGAACTGTTTGCGAAGTCAATTTCCAGTAAGCTTCTGTTTCTATACTCAGCCAAATTTCCTGTGTCAAAATCATCCTACACATCCAAAAACCAGTTAGTGTAAAAGTGAAACCTATTTTACCAAGAAACAAAGAAAATGAAAGTAAAGACACATGTGTTGCCTCCCATGAAGCGCCTGATTTAACGTCGCGGCACGACCCAGTTTACCGGGATCATTGGAGATGAAGAAGTGCCACCACGAGGCTGTCATCAAATTTGCCAAGATAGTGTTTTACCCGGTGACCATTCACTTTGAAGACTTCACCACTTTTGTTATTGAGGTCAAGAGCCCCAAATGGATTAACAAATACCACTTCAAAAGGCCCACTCCACTTTGACTTTAGCTTTCCGGGAAATAACCTCAACCGAGAATTGAACAATAAGACGAAGTCACCAACTTTGAACTCTTTACCTCGAGCATATTTGTCATGTAGGTACTTAATTTTTTCCTTATACAAGGACGAACTGGAGTACACATGGAATCTAAACTCATACAATTGCTCCACTCTAAAATTTGCAGCTACATCCCATTCCAAGTTTAACTTTTTCAAGGCCCACATAGCCTTGTGCTCCAATTCCACCGGAAGGTGGCATGCTTTTCCAAAGATCAAGCGATATGGGGACATCCCAATTGGGGTCTTGTAGGCGGTCCGATAAGCCCAAAGAGCATCATCTAATTTCTTAGCCCAGTCGGTCCTATTGGCATTGACCGTTTTGGATAATATGCTCTTTATCTCTCTGTTAGACACTTCAACTTGGCCACTAGCCTGAGAGTGGTACGGGGTAGTGACTTTATGGTTGACCCCATACTTAAAAAGTAAGGAGTCAAAGGCTTTGTTGCAAAAATGTGACCCCCCGTCACTGATGATGGCTCGTGGAGTGCCAAACCTAGTAAAGATATTCTTCTTGAGAAAGCCTATCACACTCCGCATGTCATTGTTTGGTAAGGCTATGTCCTCCACCCATTTTGACACATAATCAACCGCGACCAAGGTGTACGTGTTCCCACATGAACTCATGAATGGCCCCATGAAGTCAATGCCCCAAACATCAAAGATATCTACCTCAAGAATTGAATTTAAGGGCATCTCATCCTTTTTAGAAATTCCCCCGGCTCTTTGGCATTCATCACACCTCTTCATTAGGGTACTAGCATCCTTATACAAAGTGTGCCAAAAGAACCCACAACTAAGCACTTTAGAAGCAGTTCTCACCCCTCCGTGATGACCACCATACGGCGAGGAGTGGCAAGACTCAAGGATGGCTAGTTGCTCTTCCTCCAGTACACATCGCCGGATTACCCCATCAGTGAAAATCTTGAATAAATAAGGCTCATCCCAATATAAATCCAAGCTATCCCTTCGAAGCTTCTTCTTTTGGTTAGAAGAGAGCTCACAAGGGACAACTCCGGTGACTAGGAAATTAGCAATATCCGCAAACCATGGCATTTCTCTCATTGACATTGAAAGGAGTTTTTCATCTGGGAAACTATCATTGATCTCAAGTCCGTCACAAGGACGTCCTTGCTCCTCCAAGCGGGACAAATGATCGGATACTTGATTCTCACTCCCTATTCGGTCCACTATCTCTAAATCAAACTCTTGTAATAACAAAACCCATCTCATAAGTCTTGCCTTGGAATCCTTTCTGGTCCTGAGGTACCGGAGTGCTGCATGGTCAGTGTGAACTATGACTTTGGCACCCATCAAATAAGCTCAAAATTTTTCCATGGCAAAGACTATAGTTAGAAGCTCCTTCTCCAACTGTGTAGTTCATTTGTGCAGAATTCATTGTCTTGCTGGCATAGTAGATTGGATGAAACACTTTGTTCACCCTTTGCCCAAGCACAACACCCACAACAACATCACTTGCATCACACATAAGCTCAAATAGGGCACTCCAATCTGGCACCGTGATGATGGGAGTGGTAGTGAGCTTGTGTTTTAAGAGTTCAAAAGCTTGCATATACTGCTCATCAAAATTGAATTTGGCATCCTTCTCTAACATATTGCATAATGGATTCACCACCTTAGAGAAATCTTTGATAAACCGTTGGTAAAAACCGGCATGGCCAAGAAAGCTACGGACTCCTCTCACTGAAATAGGTGGTGGCAATTTTGAAATAACCTCGATCTTTGCCTTATCAACCTCAATGCCATTCTTTGAAATCTTATGGCCCAAAACAATTCCTTCCTCCACCATAAAGTGGCATTTTTCCCAATTCAAGACCAAATTCGTTTCTTCACACCGAGCAAGGACTCTATCAAGATGACTCAAGCATTCGTCGAAAGAATCCCCGACGACACTAAAGTCATCCATAAATACTTCTAGAAAGTCCTCCACCATGTCGGTGAAGATTGCCATCATACATCTTTGGAAAGTAGCTGGGGCATTACAACGTCCGAATGGTATTCGAGCAAAGGAAAAAGTGCCATATGGGCAAGTGAAGGTGGTATTCTCTTGATCCTCCGGGGCTATCAAAATTTGATTATATCCAGAATACCCGTCAAGTAAGCAATAATAGGCTCGACCTGCAAGCCTATCCAACATTTGATCCAAGAATGGTAAAGGAAAATGGTCTTTGCCGGTCACCATATTGAGCTTGCGGTAGTCCATGCACACCCGCCATCCGATAACCGATCTTGTAGGAATGAGCTCATTATTATCATTTCTTATCACTGTCATTCCACCCTTTTTCGGAACGCATTGGACCAGAGAAGTCCAAGCACTATCCGAAATTGGATAGACCACACCCGCATCAAGCCATTTTATGATCTCCTTTTTCACCACATCTTGCATAGCTTCATTGAGTCTTCTTTGATGTTCAATAGAGGGTTTGGCTCCATCCTCCAATATGATCTTGTGCATGCAAAAGGCGGGGCTAATATCCTAAATATCAGCCAAGGTCCAACCGATTGCTTTCTTCCTCCTCCTTAGCACTTTTAAAGTTGAGTCAACCTGCAATTGGTTTAGGCAAGAGGAAAGAATAACTGGTAAAGTACAAGAGGGACCAAGGTATTCATTCCTGAGGTGGGAAGGAAGTGGCTTCAACTCTAGATTCGGAGGTTCTTCAATGGATGGCTTTGTTGGTGGTGTCTTCCTGTTCTCCAAGTCCAATGACAATTTTCTGGGAGCATAGGAATAAGACCCCATGCCTTGAAGGGCATGGGTACTCTCAAGCACACCATCCACTAGTGAGTCCTCGTGATTCAACAAGGCCAAATCCACAGGATCATCGACATGGATCATAACACTGGCATCATCAATAATAACCTCGGACACGAGGTCCATAAAAGAGCACACTTCAGTGCTGTTGGGCTGCTTCATAGATTTGCACACGTGGAAGACCACTTTTTCATCACCAACTCTGAATGTAAGTTCCCCAGCTTCAACATCGACCAAGGCCTTCCCGATGGCAAGGAAAGGCCTCCACAAGATAATAGGGACCTCAAAATCAACCTCACAGTCGAGGATAACAAAATCTGCTGGCAATATGAATTTGTCCACTCTCACTAAGACATCATCAATAATACCTAAGGGCCTCTTCATTGACCAGTCTGCCATTTGCAAACGTATAGAGGTCGCCCTAGGTTGTCCGATCCCCAAGGTCTTGAACACAGAATATGGCATCAAATTTATGCTTGCCCCAAGATCACATAGGGCTTTTGCAAAGTCCGCACTCCCAATTATGCAAGGAATAGTGAAGGCACCCGGATCTTCAAGTTTTGGTGCCATGGAGTAAACAATAGCACTCACTTGGTGAGTCATCTTAATGGTCTCACACTCCATGGATCGTTTTTTAGTCACCAAGTACTTCATGAACTTAGGGTAGCCTGGCATTTGCTCCAAGGCCTCAACCAAAGGAACATTTATGGTAAGACTCTTCATCATATCAAAGAACTTTTTAAACTGGGTCTCTTGCTTCTGTTTTGCCAATCTCTGAGGATAGGGAGGAGGTGGCCTAGGCAATGGTGCCTTTGGGGCCACCGGTTCCGGCATGTCAATTATGTGTTCCCTAGACGGGTTCACATTTCTACCCAAATCCTCCCCATTGTCTTGAATGTCAATTCTTACCTCACCTTCAATTGGCTTATCCAATGCTTGCTCCACATCAGCTGGAGCTCATCTTGGGGTACAACTTCATCATCAACAACAACCTTCTTTTGCCCCGAAGTACTTGCTTCCACACCTTTTCTACTCCGAGTGGTTACCGCCATAGCATGGCCGGTGTTATTGTTGTTCCCACCCTTGGGGTTCACCAACGTATCACTTGGTAGTGCACCCTTCGGGCGTGTATTTAAGGCTTGTGAAATCTGGCCCATTTGTACTTCAAGATTTCGGATAGAAGTAGTGTGAGAGAATATCTGGGCATCAGATTCTGCATTCCTCTCCCTCATATGTTTGAACATGTTTTCTATCCGACCCATTTCCGAGCTTGAAGAACTTTGCCCATGAGATTCATATGGAGGAGGGTTGCTTGGTTATTGGTACATCGGGGGCCTTTGAAAACCCGATCCCCGATTACCTTCACCTCCCCAATTGTTGTATTTATTTCTTCCATTCCAATTCCCTTCATTGTTGTTCCCCCATTGTCGGTCATTATTGTTGTTCCATTGACGATCATTGGTATTGCTCCAATTTCTAGCATTGGTATTGTTCCAGTTTCGTGGCCTTTGGTTCCCCAGTTTTGTGTATTACCTTGCCCTTGGTAGTTGTTTGCATACATATCATCCTCATCTTGGTCATTATAACTTTCATCTTGTTCATGACCACTTGGCCCTTGATCACCTTGATCACCATGGTTTTGCCTAACATTCCCCCGAGGTCTCCTTTGGTTTCCTTGCATATGAACTCCTTCCATAGCATTTACTTGCTTAGGCCCTTG
>ML406109.1:60602-77721 GCA_005239525.1 Nicotiana knightiana
CCCCAGTTTTGTGTATTACCTTGCCCTTGGTAGTTGTTTGCATACATAACATCCTCATCTTGGTCATTATAACTTTCATCTTGTTCATGACCACTTGGCCCTTGATCACCTTGATCACCATGGTTTTGCCTAACATTCCCCCGAAGTCTCCTTTGGTTTCCTTGCATATGAACTCCTTCCATAGCATTTACTTGCTTAGGACCTTGAAAATGTTGGAGTTGGGCTTTAGCAAGTTGGTTCATGGTTGTTGTAAGCTCGGCAATTTCTTGCCCTTGTTCTTGGATTTCCTTGTGGAGACTATTCACACCGGTTTTCCCTTGAGGCACATTTTCTCTACTTTGCCAAGCCGAAGATGTGTCGGCTATTTCATCAAGAATCTTACATGCCTCCGGGTATGTCAACTTCATAAAATTACCACCGGCCAATTGGTTGACCACACATTGATTTACCGTGTTGATTCCCCGGTAGAATATTTGTTGTATCATAGCCTCGGTCATGTCATTGTTAGGACATTCCTTGACCATGGTTCTATAGCTTTCCCATATTTCATGTAGGGGCTCGTTTGGCTCTTCTTTGAATGCCAAAATCTCATCTCGAAGGGCTTCCATTTGGCTTGGGGAGAAAAACTTTGCAATAAATTTATCCGCAAGCTCGTCCCAAGTGGATATAGAATGGTTTGGGAGACGCTCAAGCCAATCCAATGCTTTTCCCCTAAGTGAGAACGGGAACAACCGTAACCGTAATGCGTCCTCAGACACATTAGCTTGCTTACTCCCCCAACATGTATTAACAAAGCCTTTGAGATACTTATAGGCATTCTGGTGGGCGGCTCCGGTGAAGTATCCTCTTTGCTCTAGGAGAGTGAGCATAACATTTGTGATTTGGAAGTTCCCCGCTCGAATCCTTGGTGGGACTATTGCACTAGCATACCCCTCGTTTGGAAGGGCCCGAGGAACAACTCTAGGAGCTGGAGGTGGGGGAGGGTCTGGAACATCATCCTGAATATTGGCCTGTCGGCCTCTTCTTTGTGGAGAAATTTAATTGATTTCATCTTCTTGATTGTCATAAACCTCCTCCCCCGGAATCGCATTTCCTAGCGGATCGGCCATTGTACCTAAGTACACAAAACAAGGAAGTTAAAAAAAATAGAAGGAAAGAGAAACACACTACGCTTCTAGTCACAAATATAGTCACACCGTTAAAGCTCCCCGGCAATGGCGCCAAAAAGTGACGGCGCCTCACCCATACTACTATATACGTATGAAGGCAAGGGTCGTTTAGCTTTACCCGAATGGTCAGGATCGAATCCACATGGAGCCTATAGATGGGAGTGAGTGTATAAGTGATCTAGAAGGGTCGAGTTTCTTTAATTGCACTTCTAATCATTTGTTGGTGTTGAACTATACTAAGTGTATTCTATTGTTTGTAAGTTGATAAATGACTAACTTTGTTTTGTTTTTGTTGTTGTTCTGTAATATTGATAAGGGCACTAGGGTCGTGACTTTTGTCTAGGTGGATACACAAAGGGATTCAATTCTAAGGTCGGGGAATTGGCTAGGGATATAGCTATAACCAAAGAACGAAGGTGCTCACTCTATACCTCTCGGTAGTTTGAGTGATTATACCCTAATTGCCCCTCTCAGGTTCAATTGGGTGCCTAATAATCAAGCAATATAGGCTTAGGTAGGGTGTTACTCTCTCGAGGTTTAACCCATTAACTAGGGCTCAAGTAGGGTTTTACCATTTCTGGGTTTAACCCCTTTGATTGGGACTACCAATCTCTTGATAATGCCTACTTTCCTATTAGGCTAATTTCTAGACTCAAGTCTTCTTTCTCAAGAAAGACCCAAGTCATGAAAAGGTTAATTAGTGTTTGCAACCACTATTATAGCAATAAAAACCTTGAAATAGCCTAAATAGTCAAAACCCATTAATTTTCCAACCTTAATTTCAAAACCCCATTACATATGCACACTAGGGTTGAGCCACAACCCTAGATAATGGGTCTAGCTACTCATAATCAAAGATGAGAACAATGATAAAGAAGAAGAATAACCCATTTAATTGATTCCTAACAATGAAATTGAAGTTTTCAATGTTAAAAATGCAAGAACAAGGCTAAAGAAATAAAAATCCTAAAATATTCACGAGCTCTCCACTCTGAAAAACAACAGATATTACAAGGTATGTAAAGAAATTACAAAATAGTCTATTTATAGTCTGCCAAATTTTCGGACAAAAATACTCCTGCAAGACCACCGCGGACCGCGAAAACATTGGTTGCTGATTTCTGGTAAGTGTCGACCGTGGACCGCGAAAAGAGGACTGCGGCCGCGGTGAATACTTGTGTCATGACTCGAACTTATTGGATTGCCACCACGGTCCGCGAAACTTCGACCGCGGCCGTGGTGGGGTCTTGTAATTCTCTGGAGCTCACTGGAACTCCACGACTGTCCACGAAACTACGACCGCAGCCGCGGTGGATGATGGGCTTGTTTTCGAGCTTCACTGGAATGCCACCGTGGTCCGCAAAACTACGACCGCATCCGTGGTGGATAATTGGTTCACACTTAACCTTACTGGACCTCCACCGCGGATCGCAAAATGAGGACCGCGGTCGCGGTGGCCTTCTTTGTCTTGAGAAACCTTGCTGGGTTTGATCTTTGTGCCGGATTCACTTCTATTTTGAGCATATTTTAGACTGAATGCCTTCATTTCTAGTTCAATCCTGCAACAAGCACAACATATAAGATTTCGGGGCTATTTTGTGTAACATTGTATCCAAAATTCATATATAAGGGAACGAAAAACGAGGCAAAAATCCAAGTTATCAACCCACACTTAGAAAAATTGGCGCTTGCTCTAATAAGCGCCTCTAGGAAACTACAACAATATTTTCAAGGTCATCCAATTTGTGTGGTGACCACTTATCCTCTTTGTAATGTTTTGCATAAGCCCGAACTCTCGGGCCGATTGGCCAAATAGGCCGTCAAACTCAGTGGGTACGATACTGAGTATCAACCCCGAACGACTATCAAGTCTCAAATATTAGCAGATTTCGTGGCCGAATTCACACCAGCCCTCGTACCCGAGGTCGAAAAGGAACTTATGTTATAATCGGGTACATCATCGAGGGTGTGGACCCTTTTCACATAAGGCCCTTCGAATGTGAAGGGGTCCGAGCTAGGCATAAGTTTGAAGCCTCCCACAAGCAATGTAATTAGGAAATCTATCAAAACTTCTAAGTTGACTAGCAATGAGGCCGAGTACGAGACCATGATTGCAGGTCTTGAATTGGCTAAAAGCTTGGGAGCAGAGGTCATTGAGGCCTGACTCCCTACTGGTGGTAAACCAAGTCAACAGAACCTTTGAGGTTCGAGAGGATCGAAGGCAGAGATACTTGGATAAATTGCAAGTGACATTACATCAGTTTAAAGCATGGACCTTACAACATGGACCTCGAGAACAAAATAGTGAGGCTGATGCCCTTGCAAATTTGTGGTGATCGGTCGAAGACAACGAAATCAGCTCGGGGACTCTCGTGCAACTTTCGAAGTTAGTGATAAAAAAAAGCCATGCCAAAATAAACTGCCTAAGCCTAACTTGGGATTGGAGGAATAAATACATCGAGTATTTGAAAAACGGAAAACTCCCGTCAGACCCTAAGGAATCGAGGACTCTACAAACGAAAGCTACATGATTCACTCTGGCGGAAGATGGAACGTTATACAGAAGGCTGTTTGATGGACCATTGGCAGTGTGTTTGGGACCGGGAGACACCGACTACGTCCTACGAGAAATTCACGAGGGTACTTGTGGAAACCATTCTGGTGCCGAATCACCGGTTCATAAAATCGTCAGAGCGGGATATTATTGGACCAATATGGAAAAAGACACTAAGGAATTCGTTCAAAAATGCGACAAGTGCCAAAGACATGCGCTGATGATCCACCAGCCCGGATAGCAACTTCATTCAGTCTTATCCCCATAGCCATTCATGAAATGGGGAATGGACATCGTCGGCCCTCTGCCATCGGCCCCAGGTAAAGCTAAATTTATTTTATTTATGATTGATTATTTCTCTAAATGGGTTGAAGTGCAGGCCTTTGAAAAAGTCAGAGAAAAAGAAGTTATAGACTTCATCTAGGATCACATCATATGCCGATTTGGGATACCTGCCGAAATCGTATGCGACAATGGAAAAATTCATCGGCATCAAGATAATAAAGTTTCTTGAATATCACAAAATACAAAGGATCTTATTGACGCCATACCATTCTAGTGGGAATGGACATGCCGAGTCAACAAATAAGACCATCATTCAGAATCTAAAGACAAGGTTGAACGACGCTAAGGGAAGATGGAGAGAAATTTTGCCCCAAGTCCTTTGGGCGTATCGAACGATGTCAAAATCCAGTCCGTGGGCAACACCGTTCTCCTTAGTATATGGCGCCGAAGCTCTGATCCCAATCGACGTCGGGGAACCTAGTGCCAAGTTTTGATACGCAATGAAAGATTCAAATCACGAGGCTATGAATACGAGCCTCGAGCTACTAGATGAAAAATGGGAAGACGCCCTCGTCCGAATGTCCACACAAAAGCAATGCATCTAAAGGTACTATAATCTAAGGGCCAACCTTCGCCACTTTAGAATCAGGGACTTAGTTTTGAGAAAATTCACCCTCAATACTCGAGACCCAAACGAAGGAAATTCGGTCCAAATTGGGAAGGACCGTATCAGGTCCTCGAAATCATCGGAAAGGGATCCTACAAGCTTGGCACGATGAACGACGAACAACTTCCAAATAATTGGAACATATCACTCCTTAAACGATATTATTGTTGAGGTATGACCTTCTCCTTTTTTCATTTATGTTTTATACTAATTTATTGTAGGTGTTCAATCAAAGGCATCGAAGTTCTCTCCAAACATGAAGTCCTTAGGTATGAAAGTACGCGTTGCATTATTTTTCCCTTCGACCAGTTCTTATCCCAAATAGGTTTTTCCGTCAAGATTTTTAACGAGGCAACCATTGTTCGTGCTAACTTAGAGTATCCGAGGCGTATTTATAATTAACCTCGAATACTGGGAGTCATCACCCTCAGATGTTATGTCTTCATGGAAAATACTTCATGTCAAGAGGGTCTCGATAGGAAAATTTTGTAAAGGACTAAACGGTCGAATGAACCGTGTCAATGTAGATTGCTCGAACCCTAGTGGCAAAACATGTACGCATGTATGAACTATTGAAAGAAGTATTTTTCCTTACCATATACTGCCTTAATGAAATTTATACTTTACAAATTTCATACTTATGATTTAGTGCGGACACTGGCTCAAGGGCCAATCACAACTAAACTTTGAAAGATCAACTTCGTACTCCGGAACTGCTATCCAAAAATTGACATGTTCGAATTACTAAACTTCGAGACATAAGAACTTAAAAAGGCAACCCTCGATTTTATAGGCCAAGGCCACCCTACCCGGGGACTAACACTTTGAACAAGTTCAAAGCGTAATTGGGAAAATAAGCCCAAGAGGCAGATCCCAAGGCTACGGTCAAACTAACGCGATTCGGAGACGTCTGAATTCTGCAATAAAAACAGGCCTTCAAATTCTTTTATAAACCGGTTAAAAAGGCTACCCTCGGCAAAATAACCAAAGGTCTTTGATAACGTCAGCCCTCGAAAAACCTTGAGAGGTATCGAATTGTTCGAACCTTCGAACAACTTAGTACAAACTTGTGCTAAGGCAAAAAAAAGCAAAGGGTTTCGATAACATTAGATCCCAAAAAAACCCAACGGGTGCAGACTTACTTCGTGCTAAGGAATAAAAAATTCCTATATGTTTAAATTTTTTAAGCCGAAAAGGGAAAAAGACACTCTTCTGAGGCCATATCGGCCCTATTCAAGAGCCTAAGGGCCATTATATTTTTTGAGTTCGAGAGTTCATCCTCGCTCAACTAAAACCTAAGGGTTTTACTACTTCAAGTTCGAGCAACTGATCACTCGAATACAAAGACTATATTAGTCTAACTTTGGAAAAGTTGCCTAAGTTTCACAAACAAATTTTCACAAGGCATGAAAACGAATCGAAATATTCACAAGTCAAAAAATTGAGACGAAATTCAAAAAGGAAATTTTTTACATATGAACGAAGGTATGTACAAAGGACCAACCAGGGTCCTACACAAAAAGAAAGAAAAAATACAAATATCCTATCTATTCTCGGGGGCAGCTCCTTCCTCGAGGTAAACTTCTTCCTCGGGCCCCTCATCATTCTCGGACCCACTCTTGCTGCCTTCATCATCATCATCATCAGAAGAGGCCAATAGTCTAGCATTGGCTTCATGCTCTTTTACCTTTGATATCTATTAGGTAAGATCGAAGCCTCGAGCATAGATATCCTCAAGGGTCTCCCTCCGAGATTGGTATTATCCAAGCTCGGTAATCCAATGTGCTCGTGTTTGAGCAGTATCTGCAGCCTCCCTCACTTGAGCTTGAGCGGCTTCGGCATCGGCCCAATAAATGGCCACCATCTTTTTAGCCTCGGCTTTTGATTTTTCAGCCTCATCTTGGGCCTTGGCGAGTTCGGAAGCCAATTGAACCTCGAGCTCTTCGATATTCTTTGCCTGATCCGAGAACTTTTCCTTCATACTTTGATGTTGGGCTTCGACTGACGACAACCGAGCCAATGTAGTCTCTTTCTCAGCAACAAGGCGGTCCATGCCTTCCTTCCACCCGTAGGACTCTACCTTCACTTGGTCGACTTCCTCAGAGAACAGATCAACCCTCTCGATCTTTTTCTGCAGCTGTGATATTGAAATGTTTGCCTACGTTCCCGAATCAAGTCCATGATTTTTCAAGAGTATCATTATCTGCTCGATCATCTCAGTTTGCTCCTTATGCTCTTTAGACAATTCGGCTCGGAGGTCCTTAATCTCCTCGTCTTTTTTTCCTGCAGTGAAGCTTGAGGGCATTCCTCTATTCAGAAAGCCTTAGGAGATTGGCCTCGCACTTGCTCAATTCAGCTCGGGACTTAGAGAAAGCATGTATAGAAAAGGAACGGAGTTAGACAAAAAACAAACGAACACTACATCAACAAAAAAACTTGAACTTACTCAGTTCAGGAGACGTTGGGCCTCTTCGAAGAGGTTGGATGCATCATTGAGATTGGAGGCATCCTTGACCCCGGTAAAGCAATCCCGAAAGGGATCCTCCTCACCGGGGACTCTGCCTAATTCGAGAGTCCTCAAAGCTTGAGCATTACGTATAGCCTCTTCGGAATAGGCAGGAAGGGATGGCGAGTGACCTGTTGTCATTTCCCCAAGTGAGTCACTTGGGGTGCTCTTTTCAACTCGAGGGGTCTCGGGACCAGCCCCCTTAGATATACTCACCTTTTGACGAGAAGAAACCTCGATCTCGAACGATTCGGGGACTTTTCCTGAATCCTTCTCCAAGGCCTCCTCAACATGAGACGGGTCCTCACCAACCGCCACCGATTCAGCGGCCTTGGAGGTCTCGATGGTTTTTCTCACTCGGGTCACAAGCACCAAGTCACCATCTTCATTTTCTTCTTCGTCCTCCCTTAATTCCCGAACTATATGGGTATGGAGAGCAACAACATCTATCCTCGATTTTCTAATCGAGCTCTTTTTCTTCTTGGGTTTAGGGTCCTCAGAGGTCTAGGCCCTTTTTTTCTTATTGTCCTTCGCTGGTTGTAGAACCGGAACCAAAGCCTCTTCCTCACCAGATGGAGACCTCAGGGCTGCATCCTTGCTCAGGCGTGGACACAAGGAAATTAAATAATTATAAGGGATATTACTAATTCATCGGATATGTAAAAGAGGAAGCTTACCATGGTTCTTTTCCTCCCATCAGCCTTTTGCCAAATCGCGCCAACAACGCTCAGAGTAAGTGGAGGTCGAGGCTAAGTTTTAGACCCAACTCTCAAGGTCGGGGATCACACAAGGCATCCAAACAACCGCTGCATAATGAAAAAAGGCATTAGATAAAGCAGAAGAACGGAACAAAGCATGGACATTAACAAGTGAAGTAGTACTTACGCTTCGAGTTCCATTTCTCAGGAAATGGCATCTTCTCCGTCGGGATGAGATCGGAGGTCCTCACTCGAACAAATCTACCCATCTAGCATCGACCTTTGTCCTCGTCGATGCTCGAGAACAATACCTTAGTTACCTGGCATTGCAATTTGATCAACCCTCGAAAGAACGGGGGATGTACAACCTGATGCGGTGATTGAGGGTGAATGGAATCCCCTCGACTTTGCTCGTGAGAAATTGGAGCATGATGACTATGTGCCAAAAGGAAGGGTGGATTTGGCATAAGGTCACCTGGTATTGACGGAAAAAGTCAATGATGACAGGGTCGAGAGGGCATAACGTGAAAGGGTAAGTGTAAACACTTAGATACCTTTCCACGTGGGTAGTAATGCTCTCTTCAGGGGATTGGATCACTACCACTTTGTCCCTCCAGTTGCAATCTCTCTTGATCTGCTCAAGATACCCCACATTTATCGAGAAAATGTACCTCGACACGTTCTCACACCGACCAAGGGCCGAGGGAGGTTTATCGGTCTTGAAATGGCATTTAAGGACACACGGGCCGGGAACACACTCCTCAGGGAGCGGATCCACCAACGTTTTATCGCCGGCAGGCCATGAAGAAGAAGAAGAAGAAGAAGAAGAAGAAGAAGACGAAGAAGAAGAAGAAGAAGAAGAAGAAGAAGAAGAAGAAGCTTTCTCCATTTGTGGAATTGTATTAGATGTTTTCGCCATTTTATGAGTTAAGGAAAGAAGAATATAGTAAGATTTGGTGTTTGAAGACTAGTGGTGCAACCTGAAGATTAATGGAAGAGAAGGACTTGAGAGAGGTAAAAGCTTAGAAGATTAGATGAAAGTGAAGGTAAAGTTTGATTCAATAAGAAAAAGCCTATTTATGGATTTACGATGACAGTTCAACATCACTAGTGGCCGACTGCCAACTGACGTTTCAGTCACTTCCATCGCTTACGTCACGGGGATGACATCATTGTTTATCGTTGTCGAAAAAATCAAAGGCTCAATTTGTTTCTTGTCATTACACTCCAAAAAAAGAGGGGACCATTTGTATACGGCTGAAATCAGAGCTATCCGATTTTACTATTTGATCGAGACTGGTACGTTGCATCGAAGGTCAGCTTCGGCCAAATCATGGAGTTGAGACATTGAGTTCGAGATCGAAGTCTCTTTCGAGATTGAGGTTGGTATCAATCGAAGCCAAGGGAGACAGAGTCCGAGTAACGTCGGAGATAGCTTAGTAACGGAAGAGCGAGATATCCATGATTGGTCGAGGATCATGGCGTAAATCTTGGAACAGATCAAATCAGAAGCGGTTAATTAGCTAATTTGTGATTTCCTTCTGTAATTAGAGTTACAACATAAGTAGAATTCCTCTACTTTATAAAGAAGAGTTCTAATCATTTGTAAGAATCATCATTCACAGAGATAAAATCAATACAACTCTTTCTTTATCACTTACATTATTGTTCATTAGTTTGTTCGATTTTCTATTGTTCTTGAACATATCATTTCGAGAGTATCTCAACTCGAGGGCTGGAGCTTCATTTGAACTTTGATTTAATTTATTTATAATTCAATTCTGTCATTTACCTTTTGATCACGCTTAACTATGTCTTATAGAAAGACTAAACGGGCGCTACAAATATAATCCGGGGTATTACGACCAGAGTCGATCCCACAAGGAATTTACGTATCAATCAATTCGTTAGAATACACAACTTTTACTTAATCAATTTTCTCAAGACTTATGAATAACAATTGGTGATGTTTTACTATTTCTACTGACAAAATTAATAAACTAAAGATTAACTAACAATATGGTGTAAACAATTATAATAAAGGTCTAAGGTTATGGTTTCCCCCGTCGGTGAACTTCCTTCTCGGATACTTCTTATAGTTTGATTAGTTGTCTCTATCAATCATGAACACTCTATCTACCATAAATCTCTCTCAAGTAATTATGATAATTTACTAGACGCACTCTCTCAAGTTACGCTAGCTAGATTGCATTACAGTTCACTTTAGATTGCACCCGAGGTATCGTTATCTCTAATCCAACCTCTAAACCCTCGGTTATGACTTTCGTCTATACTCCGGGAGTGATGTTGTTCAAACAACTACCTAAATATGCACTCTCTCTCAAGTAGATACATAATAAATAGGAACAGCTAATTGAGGATCCTTTCAATTAACTACAACAAGAACGTAGTTGAACAAATAGAGATTAACAACCGACCAAACTATATTAATATCACAATAAGTTCATCCCCCAACGTGTTCCACCAAAACCCTAGATTAAAGAAATTAGCTACTCATGCTCATAATAATCAACTCCAAAATAACTTGCATAATTAAACTACAAAGTAATGAANAGACTTCTATTCAAACCGGAAAACACTTAAAATCTTCAAAACTCGGATTGGGTCGGACTAGGGACCAGGCTTTATGGCCTAAACGCCTGGATAAAGCCAGGCCAGGCCTGACGTTAGGGCTCAAATGCCCCCCAAACGCCTGGTCTTACCAGGATTATTTGCCCAAACGCCCGACTATGGCCTGGTATGACTAGGCTTTACATCTCAAACGCCCCGCTATAGCCCGGTTCACTCCTTTTCGGCTCTTGAGCCTATTTTCGACGTTTATGCATCCATTTAACTCGACTTCCATCTCCAATTCACCTACACATGAAATAGACTCCATTAGGCACATAAAAAGTGTATTTTTATCATTAACGCACATAAAATGTAAGGCATATAACGTGTTAAACCATGAATTCTAGCCACACATCAACACCCCACACTTAAACATTTGCTCGTCCTTGAGCAATTAAACTACACCCATGAACACAAATTATTAAGCAAATCCCTTAACGCGTTATACCAAGAATTTTTAAAATAGTTTAAGCACAAAGGTGTGACATCCTCGCCTCAATAATCAATTCACAAATACCATGCTTTATTCACAATTCACTAACTAATCTAACATAGAGGTCAACAACATTACATTTCCTTCATGAATCATGTGCCCTCACCAAATCAAAGAGCTAGTTCCACACACAATGAAATTTAAGAACACTTAGGAACTCAATATAGAAAGAATTTACTCACTCTCTGAAATAATATTCATATGCCACAAAAGATGCACCATAGGCTTGCCGTAGTGTACTACTCTACTAATCGAGCTCATTCAGTCTAGGATCAAGTAGGACTTTATTTGGTTGTAATGTAGGCTGCGGGACGGGTAGGATACATTTAGATATAAGAGTGACTACACCTCCCTAAGCACTTTAATACATATACTTTAGCGCTAAGCCAAACTCCAACTTTACATCAATGTTATTACCCCATACTTCTTTAAGAACAATTACATTAAGAGTCACCACTTGTCTCGAAATATATATATATATATTTTTTCACAACAATACAACTATTTTTTTTCTTTTTCTCTTTTTTTTTCTAAGTGACTCTTACTTTTTCAAAACGGTGCACCTTTCTCTTATTTCAATTGTTCCCCTCAAAAACCAACCTACCACCCCACACTTTAACTTTTCCATATTTCATCACATTTCCAGTGCTTACGAGAGGTGACAAGGTTCAAATATATGATCGATTCAAACAAAGGGTTATGGCTTGTCATGTGGTTGCCAAAGAAACAGTATTATATGATCAACGGGGTTAACTACGATACATAACAATTAGGTGGGTAAAATATACATAGCTGGCTCAACAAAGAAACGCCTATATCACTTCCAAGGCTGAAAGAAACTACTAATTCGCTTTGCACACACACAGGGAAAGTTCTAGACATCAAATGCAATGCACAGAATAACATGCAAACCTCACACACACATGACACATAACTCACTCAGGATTGGATCTATCACGACACTCCAGTCAAAGCAGTTAAGCAAATTTAAGAATCCACGATTTAAGGTATTTATCCTGGAGTCAAAAATTGAGCCTTAGCGTCACAACCAAAGTACTGACTATTCTCAAGGCATCACAACGTTCCGAGATATTGCTACGATTAATTTCTCAACCATGTGGTTACTACTCCTTAAAATTAAAAACTACCTACACCTGGTTCAATTAAAAACCCTTGGAAAAGAACCGTGGTCTAAAGAAAAACCAAGGGGGAATTACTACACTACCTAAAACAAAAATCTTTTTGGTATTTTCTTTAGACTTACTTCCCTCAAGAGAACTGTCTAGGAGGTCCATCGTCAGGAAGAGTCCACATATTTATAATTTTTTTTGTTTAGCTCTACCTAAAATAAAAAGACTGCAGAAAAAGCTACAAAAACTTAAAAGAAAAATTATTTACTATCATGAACACAAAAACTACAACAAGAAACCACATAAGGTACAACAATTCCACAACACATATGTACAACACCCCACACTTAATTCATGTAATGTCCTCAGTGCATCATATATAGACAAAACAAGAAATAAAAGCAAGGTGCAAGAAACTCCCTGATCATTCAGCGTCTTCATCATCGGACGCTCTCCATTCCTCCTCATACTCATCTTCTCCATCATCTTCCTCATCCGTGCGCATCGGCTCTACATCAGAGTCGTCACGTGTGTTGATATCCTCATCATCTGGGAGCCTATATCCCTCACCTGCTCCAATCATCTGCTGAGCGTGAGAATTAAGCGGGTATCTCTGATCCAACTCATCCCTCTCATCAACCAACGCTGGGTGACCTCCTATTCGTAACTGCAAATCCATCATCCCATAAAGATGGGCCATGAAGCTATCATCCCGCGCATTGCGCTCGGCATTGGTCAGTGAAGACTCTTCATTCAGTCTTAAGCCAGTGATTTCAGTCTCTCGGGCGAGTTGATCAATGGTATGGTCAAAGTTGGGATCAACCGCTACATTTTCATTTAGCAGGAACTGAGTCAGGAAATTTGGGAATGGTATTAGATCAATTCTATTGCTGGAACGCACCAACCCCATTTGATAGCGTATCAGATGGACCACATTCACTTTCTTCCCTGTCGTGAGGAAGTAAAGCACACAAATCCTCTCTCGGCTGATTAAGGTGTCATGGGTGCACGGTAGTATCCGTGCATTAATCAATTTAAGCCACACCTGGGTTTCAGCCTTCATTTTCTTCTTGGGAAACCTTTTATGGCAATTTGTGGCTCTATCCCGAATCCAAGAAGCCCTGGAATCAACCCCACAAAGTGTGTGCCTCACCTCTCTATAGTTAGGATGGCGGATGAATTGCTCTAGAGGCTCCACCGGAACATTTGGTGCACCTAGAAAATCACATATGGCCTTGGCCGAAAAATCCACCAAATGCCCACGAATTGGGACCAATTCCTCCTTTTCCTTAGGGTCAAACCCTGCATAGAATTCCCGGACTAAGTTAAGGTTGATTTTACCATTGTGCCTGAACACATATCCTAAACCCAACTCATGGATGCTCCTCCAAATCGCCGGGAACTTTGTTTTCAGACTCCCTTCCTTAATGGCCCCTTCAGGGTGAACATGCTTGGGCTTGCAGCGTGCATACCATTTCCGAGAGTGTGCTGGTATGCTGTTGATACCACATTCCCGTTGGCCAATGGATTTCTGTCTCATAGCAGCCACAGCAGCTACTGCTTCCTCACCAGTCATACTAGAAGTAGCATCTCCCCCTTTTCTTTTCTTCTGAGGTGGTGGGGTTTTGCTTTGGTTTTCGCTGGGGCCGAAGACGTGGCCTTTACTTTGTCGGTGGCTCTTCTGGGTAGCATCGTTTTCCCTACACAAATGATCAGTAGTTAGTGGGTGTCACAAAGTGTATACTATACGCTCTCCCACTTTCCCAAGGTTACTCAGATTTCACCTTGGCGAGTTTATGAACAATTGACACATAAGGCTTCTCGTGAGCCACTTTACACTTAAAATTTCATGGATTTCAAGATGCATGATACTAGTGGTTTGTTTCCCAGAGACTAGGACTCCAAATGGTATATGTATTGCCATTGAGGCATTACATCGAGCACTTGGCTATCACAATTTCCATGGGAGCTCTTATGGACTTGAGGGACTGCCTCATGTACCCAAATCTGTTTGGGGTTCCATAATACCACTTAGCTTCACAATTTCAGCCCATTCCTAAAGGGTTTCGGGGATTGGGATTCACAACACAATACAATATGACCATGAACTTCATAAACCCATAAAGAATCACCATGAATCAAGGATATACCTTTCATATTTGTAACACCCAATTCTAAGTAACAAAGGATAGAAATAGAATCATACCTCAACGATTGATGTGTGTTTGTCGGATGAAATGCACCACGAAAATCAAACCTGTGCAGATCTGTGTGTGTTGTGGGTGTTGTTGTAGTGAATATGTGTGTGTTAATCTATGTGTTTTGGTGTGAGTATGAGAGAAAATATGTGTTGGTTGTGTGCTTGGGAGTAGAAACTTTCTTGAGAGAGAGTTGGGAGATGTAAAAATAAGAAGAGGGGACTTACCTGGTGTTTGCGTTTTAGTCAAAAATCCCGGGCACCCTGGCGTTAGAGTTGGAATGCCCAGACCCCTCTGGCGTTAGCCAGGCGTTTTAGGCTTAACGCCTGATTCACCCTAGAGTTTGGGGCTTAACGCCTGGGGTCTTCTGGCTTTTGCTGAGAGTTTGAGGCCTAAATCCTGCTTGACCCCGACTTTGTCCTCACTTTCCGTCATGCTAAAACACTGCTCCTTTCACCCCGAATGCACTTGCAAGCTCGTGAGTACCTATAATTACACGATATACTTCTAGCTATACTAAGATTTAAATACGCATTGGGTTGCCTCCCAACAAGCGCCTTAGTTAATGTCGTGGCACGATGATTACAACAAGTCAATAGTTTCCTCCTATGAAGCGCCTGATTTAACGTCGCGGCACGACGCAGAATAAATGTAATTTAAGGATCGTTCAGTCTTTTAGGTTCAACCAGATGCACAATAGCCATAACACTGGATTCATTCATTCCCACATACCTTTTTAATTATTTTCCATTGACCTTGAAGGCGTTAGACCCATGCTCAGCAGTAATTTCCACCACACCATAAGGAAATACGTTGACCAACTTAAAAGGGCCAGACCATCGGGACTTGAGCTTACCCGGGAACAGTCTTAATCTTGAATTGTAAAGCAATACCTTGTCCCCTGGTCTGAAATCTCGGTCCACAATGTTTTTATCATGTAATCTCTTCATTCGTTCCTTATACAACCTGATGCTTTCAAATGCTTGTCCTCTGAATTCTTCCAACTCCTGTAACTCTGTGACTCGATTTTCTCCAGCAGTATCGAGATCCAGGTTCAACTGCTTCAATGCCCACCAAGCTCAATGTTCTAATTCCACGGGCAGGTGACAGGCCTTACCAAATACCAACTTGTATGGAGACATACCGATTGGTGTTTTGAATGCGGTTCTATAGGCCCAGAGTGCATCATCAAGTTTCTTCGACCAATAAGTTCTTGTGGCGTTAACTGTTTTGGTCAGCACATTATTTATTTCATGGTTGGAGACCTCAACCTGCCCGCTAGTTTGGGGGTGATACGGGGTTGCTACCTTGTGACGTACATCATATTTAGCAAGTAACTTTTCGAAGAAACGATTGCAGAAATGAGTGCCTCCGTCACTAATAATGGCCCTTGGGGTCCCAAAACGGGTGAATATATTCTTATTTAAGAACCCCACCACCACTCGTGCATCATTGGTGGGGAATGCTGCAGCTTCTACCCATTTGGACATGTAATCTACAGCAACAAGTATGTACTTATTTCCGTAGGAGCTGACAAAAGGGCCCATGAAATCTATCCCCCAAACATCGAACACTTCTACCTCTTGTATCAGATTCATGGGCATCTCATGACGATAGGATATGTTCCCCGTCCTTTGACATTCATTACAGCCCTTCACCCATTGATGGGCATCTCTGAACACAGTGGGCAATAAAACCTGGCCTCCAACACTTTAGCTGCTGTTCGGACTCCTCCGAAATGTCCTCCATAGGGAGCTGCGTGACAAGCCTGCTAAATAGAAAATTGTTCTATCTTGGGGACGCACCTCCGGATCATGTTATCAATGCAAATTTTAAACAAATGAGGTTCATCCCAACAGTAATTACGGCTATCACGATAAAATCTTTTCTTTTGCACAGAGGAGAGCTCATAAGGGTCGATGTCGCATGCCAGGTAATCAGCAATATCGGCATACCATGACACCTCTCCCACACTTGTGGCCAGCAGCTGCTCATCTGGAAAGGTTTCCAGAATATCCTCAGACTCATGTGCCTTTTCAGTACCTTCAAGGCGTGATAAATGATCAGCGACTTGGTTCTCCATTCCCTTACGGTCACGAATCTCCAAGTCAAACTCTTGCAAAAGTAGCACCCAACGAATTAGGCGCGGCTTAGATTGTCTTTTGTCTACCAAATACCGAATGGCTGCGTGATCAGTGTACACGATCACTTTCGACTCGATCAGGTAAGACCTGAACTTGTCAAATGCAAACACTACTGCCAACATTTCTTTTTCTGTTACCGTGTAATTTAGCTGAGCTCCACTCAACATTCTACTTGCGAAGTAAATTGGGTGCATTAACTTATCTTTTCGCTGGCCCAACACGGCTCCCACATCATAGTCACTAGCGTCACACATGAGTTCTAAAGGTTGCTCCCAGTCGGGGGAAAATATAATCGGTGCAGTGACTAACTGCTTATTTAGCTCCTCAAAAGCTACCCTGCAATCATCAGAAAACACAAATGGGTTATCTTTTTCTAGTAACTTACAGAGAGGGTTGGCAATTTTGGAGAAGTCCTTGATGAATCGCCGGTAGAATCCGGCATGTCCCAGGAAGCTACGAATAGCTTTGACTGACGTGGGTGGAGGGATTTTTTCAATCACTTCTACTTTGGCTCTGTCCACTTGAATACCTTTACTCGAGACCAAATGTCCCAGGACGATTCCTTCTTGTACCATGAAGTGACTCTTTGTGAACAACTATTTTTTGACCACACCCAAATTCTATACTATTTTGCTATAAATATT